>JABASP010000234.1:0-65906 GCA_019776565.1 Sminthurinus signatus
TATACAATTTTTAGTATATATACCTTTTATATAACTTTTTTAGTATGTACCTTGACATGTATATGTACATTTTATACATTAATACAACTGGATAATGGATGGACATTCTAAATTGAGTCATTACTTCAATACATAAATAATTATATAAATGCTTGTCATTTTACCTCAGTCTTCGTTACATAAACTATTATGTCCTCCCCGTAAAATAGTTATTTTAAACAATCAAAGTCCAGTACTCAATGTACCTAGATGTATTGCATAAAATATAGTGGACAAACAAGAGTACCCAAAAGTACTGTACAATACAATTTTATGTTTCAATTTTTTGTTGAATGTTGGATATTTTACTACTTGACCTGGTAATACGATGTTTATATTATAGTTCAGATGTTTATGCTGGTATGTATGCCTATATTATCCTATCTCTCTGATGTGTACTGTGTATTATAATAATTATATATAATATATGATGCACACATGTGATGTGGTAATGTTGATGTTGTCTTGGTGCACAGTTATATGCCCTGTCAAGACTTTATATAACAAATACTCTGAATTGTTTGAACATGGATTACTTATATATATATTATTATACACTGAAAATTTTTTACGGATGAAATGGAAATGAGAAATGAGAATAGAAAATATAACACATAGAAAATACAGAATACAAAAATAATATTTAGAATAAAGTACAAGTATAACAATAATTAGTATAAATTCTAATGTAGAATAGGATAGGAAATACGTATAATAAGTAAATAAAAGGACTTCAGTAAACTTCAGTAAAAACTCCGTCTTCAGAGTACCAGCACCTTTTATAGCCTTTTATAGTTTTAAATTCAGTTGCTACATTATGTGGTTTGTTTTTTTTTTCATGTGCCATAATATCCTTTTAAATAAAAATTGATTAGTTTTTAGTGTTTAACGATATCACGGTTAATAAACGGTGTATATATACTAAAATTAGTCATGGCATTACCCCATACTAACTCCACTACTGCAGTGAATCCGAATAGTGGTAGTGATAATAATAATGAAAATATTACCCAAGTTAAGAAACGTTGTTGGCAAAATATTATATTCACAATTTATATAAGTCATATATTAACATCATGGGGTGACCGAATGTGGGGGTTCGCCGTTGGTTTATACCTAATCATCTTATTTCCAGAATCTTTACAGGTATAGAGATTTAATTTAAATCCAGGAATTTATGTTTTTAAAAAAAATACATAATTAATTAGTATTATTTATGTAAAAAATTAATTAATGTAGGTTGCAATAAATTGTATATGCACAATGTCATATTATTTTTTATCCAAAATTCCACAGTATACTGCAATATTTGGATTCACTACTTGTGTTTCCGTCATAATTGGTGGCCCATTCATTGGTAAATGGGTAGACAAAAGTTCTCGTTTAAAAGGTTAGTCTACTATGTATATACAAAGGGAAACTTTGGAATAAATTTAAAATAAATTAAGAACGAATATTATTGTCATGCATCCAATTAATTTATGTAAAACAATAATAAGAGAGTTTAAGTATATATATGTATAGGAAGATTTCAAATATCTCTACTATTTTTCTGTTTCCATTTACAGTAGCGAAATGTGCATTAGTTACACAAAATTTGGCAGTCATGTGTTGTGCAATACTTCTCATAATTTTTATCAATTATGATGATAAATCAAATTTGAATTCCAGTAATAAAGTCCTAAACTGGATGTTCTTAATTCTCATCATTATTTTTGCCGTAACTGGAGAATTAGCATCAGTTGCAAGTAAAATTGCTTTGGAAAAAGACTGGATTGTTGTGTTAGCTCATGGAGACGAACAAAAGTTATCAAGTATGTGTAACATGTAACATGTAACATAATGTAATGTAATATTATTACTAATTATATTTTTCAATACATCTCATGTTTCCTATCATTCTCAATACATGCTGTACAATATCTACAGAAAAAAAATTCATACATTGTTTTTGTATAATAATAATAATATGAAATATGGAACGTTTATAGAAATGAATGCAACAATGCGGACGATTGACTTGACTACATCAATTATGGCACCAGCTGTCGTTGCACAAATTATTGCATTTGTATCTCAAACTGCAGGAGCTGGTTTTATAGCCGGTTGGAATATGCTATCTGGAATGGTAGAAATCTATCTTCTTCATAAAATTTACAAAGCTATTCCAGAATTATCACTGAAGAAAATTGGTCAAGATAATGTTGGGAATAATAGCAATAACAATAATGATAATAGTAATCAACAACAGGGAACTAATCCTTCAACATTAAACAATGGAAACAAAAATATACCTCATATTTTTATTGAAGGCTCTTCACCAAACTCAAACCTTAATACACCTCCATACAATGAAGCAGCAACTGCTCAACTATCATTAATAACAACGCCACATACTAATAATAATAACAATATTAGAATGGAAGAGTTAATTCCTACTCCTACTGGTCAAACGGATGGATTATTAGCACGAGATTTTGCTGAAATTTCTTTAAGGACACCAAGTCCAAATAGAAGACATTCTAATACTGGTCTCAATGGACTTTTTAAGAGTCCAGATTCTTATGTTTTTGGTTCATCATTACAACAACTAGTAGTACAAGATACAAAGAAGAAGAACAGTTTTGTCCAACATATTCGTAATAGGATCGTTGATGCTATGACAGGCTGGAAACAATATTATAAACATCCTTTGAGAAATGCAGGTGTAGGTTTAGCCTTACTTTATATGACTGTCTTAGGATTTGATACAATCACAATAGGTATGACATAAAAATATACGTTGCATTAATTTGTTTTACATTGAACATTCAAAATTCAAAGTAAGAATGACAAATAGTTTAAATTGAATCTTAATAGTAATAATTATTGAGAATTAGTGAGTATTTTAATTTTACAAGTATCTTTTTTTAGGTTACATGTACTCTCATGGTGTGAGTGAGTCGTTAATTGGGATTTTAACAGCAGTAGGTGCAGGTACTATGTCCATAAAATTAAACTAAATTATGGTTCACGGGCATTCTCTTGATGAAAAATATAATGTCAATAATGGGAAGTAATTACTAATTTTACTAGTAATAATTCAATTATGTATGGTGTAGTTTTTGGAATCCTTGGAAGTATTTCTTTCCCTTTTTTGAGACGAATATTTGGAAAGTCTACAGTTGGGATCTTTGGATTTGGATTTGAAACTCTTTGTCTTGTATTATGTGTTCTCTCAATATTTATGCCTGGATCATCTTTTATTCCTGAAGCATTATGGGAACATAATAGTGAGGCAGATCAAAATGGCACTAGCATCGTTGTTAGTAGTAGTTCAGAAAGTCCAAGTGATGAAACTGCTCCTTATGATTCTATCATTATGTTTACTGTTGGAATTCTACTTTCACGATATGGTACAATTATTATGTTTCTCAGTTTTTTCAAATACAAATACTAATAAGTATTAGATACATGACCCTTTGTTTAAAATAAGAAAAGAGAAAAGCTATGTATAATTATAAATTATATTATACATAATACATATATACATGTATTCAGTATTCAGTTTTTTTTCATCCAAAGGTCTTTGGATTGCGGATTTAAGTGTCACACAATACTTTCAAGAAGAAGTTCATGAATCACAGCGAGGCATTTTAAATGGTGTTCAAGATGCTCTTAACCAATTTTTGAGTCTAATTAAGTTTATACTTGTGATAATACTCCCAACCATTCCCACATTTGGCTATCTCATTGCTCTGTCATGGTGTTTTGTTTTTATGGGGTATGAAAACGTTTCAAATTTTACATGTAGTATGAAGTATGAAGCATTGATTCCTTCATTTTTACCCTAGTTCAATAATTCACATTTAAACCTATTGTAGCAGTATTGTTACTCATGATTTATTATTAAAGGTTTTTAACTTTTGATAAAGAAAATGAACTTTTTCTTCTTTTTTTTAAATTTCTTTTTTTTTAGATGGGTTAGCTTTATTATTTTCTCAATCTCATGGAGAAGAAGGCAAAATAAAATTAAATGTACAACTGTTCCAGCTATCACTACAAATTAAGGATGTTTGCAAACATTTTAAATTCGACTAATTCTGTATTATAATACTATACTATTTGTAATAATTAGGCGAAGAATACTTTTACCATTTGTATGTACAAATGTGATCTTTTTATGAATAAAATTTTATATGGTGATGATTTATATTGGAGATATTTCAAATTCTGGTGATTTAAAACAAAGTAAATACTGTATCTATATATTGTATAAAGAAAACTGTTTGTATGAAAAGTGAAAACATACATATCTTACAGTCTTTAGATGTATGAATGTATATATTAGTTAAAGTTTACAGGAATACTGAATGTTTTTTTGTCCGCGTCGTATAAATAAGTTTTAATTTTTCTACTAAGATTTATGATTTTATATCTTTGAATTTTAACTCCTGAAGTATGTTTTAGTTTTAGAGAGTTTATAGTTGATGATAAACCAATATTAATTATTCTACCTTATATCTTTAACCTATCCTTTAATTTTTAGTGTTAACAATTTTAAAAATTGAATTTTTTATACATTTTAATACGCTTTATTTGTGAAGTGATAAAAAAATTTCATGCTACAAGTTAGTAATAGATACAAAATCGCTTATCTCATGAAACATAATTTTTGAAATGATGCTAGTCAAAAGTTTGCTTCAACCATATGGTTTCAATAAATAAATAAATAATGTATCTGAAAAAGAAGCAAACAATAAAAAGTTAAAACTCATGTCTGAACTGTTAAATATAGTGTTACTTATTATGCAATTTTCGGCTATTTCATATAAAAAAGCTTAAAAGTAATGTTTATTGTAGTATTATACATTAAATGTGTTTCTATTTTGGCACTACAAAGTAATTTCTATGCTTTTGCTTTCACCTTAACATAGTGATACATTTGATATGAAATGCGTCTGCAATAAATGTGTAGAACAATATAAATTTATAAATTAATCTGTTTTATTTTTTATTTTTTTATTCCATAGAATAGCCGCTAGCAGTTTGTTTCAAGTAAATAGTCAAAATGAGTGCCAGAAATGTCGGAGATCAATTCGTATCAAATGATTTTTCACCGGAAAAGTGTAAGTAAACTGTTTTATGATCTCTAAATCTCTAAAGTATTTAAATATTTTTTATTATATAAACATTCAGGATTTGTGGAAAACAATGACGATGATTTCAAGTGCTGATTATTATGATTTACTTTTCAGATGTTAATGAGATTAATTCACAATGTGTCGGAGGTTCTGAGCTCAATGCTGAAAAAGTTAAACTGCAGTCATTATCTGATGAGACACATTCTGCATTGAAAAAGAATGTCTTTCAACATTATGAACAGTTTATTGATACAGCCAAAGATATTTCATGTATGTATACATAATAGAACATAAATTGATATGAAATACCAAATTTTTAAGTATTAAACTATTCAACTTGAAAAAAGTTTTAAGTCATTAATAATATTTTTGTTATCGTTTGTTTACATGTTTTGCCTTTTTCAGATCTAGCTGGTGAAATGTATCAAATTTCTCAAATGTTAAGAGATCAAAAAAATCTTATTCAAGGTATTTTAGATACATCTATTTTAGCATCAAGGAAAAATCCTACTGCTGTTTTGACTCCTACTGAAGTTACAGAAGTTAAATCAAAACCAGCGGAAGATGAAAGTAGGAAGAAACTTTTAAGCGTTCTAGAGAAAGTGGAAGGAGCAGCTGTAAGAAAATAATAACAAATGAAAAAAAATTGTACAAATTATAATGATGTTTTTGTTTTTGTTTTGAAAGTTTGACGTTTCATTATATTATGGATTTCTTAAAATATTTCTTACAGGAAGTTGTTGAAGATGAAGACAGAACTTTAATTTTTGAAGGAGATTTATTAGAAATTAATCCAGATAACTATTCTGCTGTTCAGAGGAAACGAGGGTACCTTTTCAATGATGGAATCATGCTAGCTGTATGGGTAACAAATCGGTATGAAATGAGAATATTTTACGATACTTTTTTAATAACATAATATGCTATTAATTTAAAATCTTTGTCCTTGATTTTGTTTGTTATACAAGAAAACAAATTGATGCCTTTTTTCTTCTTTTTTTTTTTACTTAGACGAGGTCCTCAACGTTATAAATTTGAAGCTTTCTACGACCTTGGATCCATCGGCCTTGTTGTTAATATTCGTGATCCAGAGTGCCCTAAGCATACTTTTAAATTGCTCATTTTTCCCAGTGTCCATCTTCTTCAGTGCCCAAATCAACAAGAGAAGGTACGTATTACAATTTGTCAATTTGAAAGTAAACAGATAATAACATAGAATCGTATTTCTGTCCATATTATGTTGTGTTTATAAAGGGAAAACTAATTGACTCAAATTATTTATACATATGAATGACTTAAAGGACTCGTGGGTAAACCAAATTGAAACAAATCAAAAGATTTTAAGAAATCCAACTGCTGGAGGAATGATGATGCATAAATCAAAACTTGATAGTCCCACTCAAGAAAATAGTATTACAGGATTCCCTTCTATTGAATCTGAAAGAACAAAAAGTCCTGAAGATTCTATGGCAGGCTTATCACTTCAAAATTCAATTCCGGAATGGATAACTGATATACCTGAAGATCTTGATGTTTGGATTGCTCAAAGTTTGTTCAATTATTATTATTATTATTACTATCCAAAAACTTTAGTTGAAGTATATAGTTTGTAATAAATATTGTGTAGTGTTACAATTGTCATGTTGAAAATTGAAAGTAGCATTATGTTTTTCATTGTTTTCTTTTTGTAAATTAGGAAACTTTACGGAAGCTGTAGATTTATATGATAGTTTTAAGGAATTTCTTGAGCATCAACCACTTACTTTAAGCTTAAAAGAAATAAAGTAAGATAAAAGTTCAAATTATACATTAATAAATTAAAGTTTTTTTTGTAACCTTTGAATTTTTATTATTCGATAATCTAATTATTTTTCGTTTCATTATACATAGGGCAAAGGTTGATACTCGTATAAAAGGATTAATTGAAATATTGGTCGGAGATTTGGAAATAATGACACCAGAAAAAATATTACAAGGTGGTCCAAGATCCATTCGGAAATCAATAGATTTACTTGTACGATTAGGAAGAGAAAACCAAGCTTCACAATTATTTTTATCACATAGATCAGCTTACATCAAAAATCGGTATGTGGTTTCTCATGAATTCTATTACTTATTATTATTATTATTATTTATTATTAATTATTACTAATATTTTCATAAGGGATTTATACTTATATACAATATACATAATATTATGTGCATCCATTATTTGAATGGCATTAAATGCATTTTATGTTTCATTAATTTTATGTATTTAGCTTAAAGAGGTTAAAAACTGAAGGACGGAGTCAACTTTACTTAGACCATATGGCTGTAATTTTTTTTGCACAAATTATAGAGACAATCAAAGAATATAATAGGTCGTTTAATTCAGGCACAGTTGGGATTTCTGGTACGTGGAAAAATTTCATTAATTATACCCGTAAGCTTATGATTTTTGAAAAAATAATATACAAATGATCATTTACTAGTGTACGTTAAATGTTGTCTTTTGTACTTTCTAGGTTTGGTAGTTTGGGTAAATTTAGAAACTAGTAGTTTTGTAACTTCTTATGGTCGGCAACTTTTTACTCCTCAGTCCCATTTATCTGATGTAGCAACTTCTGTAGCAAAAGTTCGATATGAGAGTCAAAAGGTACATATTATATATTATATACATCTAATTTCTAAGCGTCATGGTATAGAACTAAAACTTGAAACATTTTATGAGTAATCTTGCTTCTTATAAACTTGGAAGTCTTATAATATATGTAAATTACAATATGCACTTTTAATTATGTACAGCTCACAGATTTGGGAATGGACGTATCCTGTGTAGTAGATTCTCTTTTATTGTCTCACGTTGAGAGAACAGTGGCGGATGCAAAGGATAAACTTGTTGAAGCAGTTAGACACCGTTATAAATCTCAGGATGAAGTTGGAATTCCAATGAAATTTACAGACAAAGATACATTACAACGCACATTTAATGAATTAGGAGAACTTGGAGTAACAGATTTACAATCTTATCTTCAAGGTACCAACAAAAGCCCTTGAAACAAAAAAAAACAAATTTCATCATTCATACATGTATGTATATGAAATTGAACACACTAAATAAAATGCTTTATTTTTGTTTTACATTTTACCTTTTACCATTATCAGGAGGAACCGATACGACGCTAAAATTGAGTAGCAATACCATCTCCTTTGCAAAATCCTGGCTTCATTTTTGTAACGATGTTATGCAGTTGGTTGCTCCTGAATGGCAAACACTAACTGAGACAGCAATTTGTGAAGTTATACTTGTCGAGTTAAAACATTTAGAACATGCATTAACACGGGCAAGAAAGAAGAAGGATTCAAAAGTAGTGGATATCATTGAGAGGGATGCTGTTTTTCTTTTAGATGTCATTTGTAAGGCTGCCAATGGCATTTATGAAAAAGCCATGAATCAAGAACTTCCAGAACTCTCCGTCATTGTTGAAGAGTACACGAGTCTTAAAAGTAAGAAACCTCAACTTCCACCTGTAGTTATAAATCGTGTGTCAAAACCAATGTATACATCTCCAGAGTATATTTAAAGAGAGAGAATAAGCATATATAACTTATTCATTTTATGATCCAAATAACATTGAATCATATGACCACGATTTAATTATTGTTGATCAAAAACTGTATCAAAAAAATATGTATTTATACATAAATGTATTTTGTTTAACGTTTTACATAGACGATGTTAATTATTAATTATTAGAATAATAATGATAATTATTATCATTATTTTTATTGTTGATACGTTTTATGAAAATTAAAGTAGTTTTTAGAAAACTTGCGATACGATTCTAGCTAACAATAGCATTTATAATGTAACGTAACTAATGTATGCATAATATGCAACGTCTTTGCTTACACTCGTAATCTCATACGTTACACAATGGTGCCTAAATATAACAATGTATACAGAATACTTATTATATTTGTTATTATTATTTTAAATAAATTATACGGAAATGAAATACTATACAGTGTATATTATATAGATTATACTTGCATTTTATGTTTACCTTTTAGACCAAGGGAGTTAAATTACAAAAATAAACAGTTAAGCTTCAAATAGCACAAATGACAAATGAAAATAGAAACTAAAAAATACAAAAGTATTGCAAAAAAATAATACTATAAATCCTGTTTTCGTTTTCTCCTCTCAAAAATAGATTGTTTTCATAGAACCCAACACGTGTAACCTCTTCTGAACGAATGACTTACATCTTTGATTCTTGTACATTGTATATACCATACGTAAAGACTTACATTTATGTGCATCGTTAGGTGCATGGATTTTCTTTTTACATTTCTCGCATTTATTTTACTTTAATCATAAGAACACAACCAAAAATTGAACAGCCCCCCATGCAGCACTGTACTTGAGTAAAATAAAAGAGAACAAGAAGTCTCCGAGAAAGTACAAGTGGTAGGGGAAAAGCATATATATATATATATAGTGTAGGAAAAAGGGAAGATGCAAGTCCAGCTGAGATTTTAGGTCTTCTTGAATTATCAAGAGTAGGGAAAGAATAGAAGGAAGTAAAGCGTAGGGGGAAGTACAAGCAACAAGTGTTCCTAATTTGTAGAAATGGGTTCCTACGTGATGATACAGATTAGATGCTTTTTTGCACTTGTTGTGGCTCTAATCTTTTCTATATTATTTATATGACTAGCTCAAAGTATGCATCTAGACATGTATTATATTTTTGTATAAGAAAAGTTAATTTCTATACATACATACATATGCCACCGAATAAAAGTTTGGTGTACGGAGAAATAATGGATATGTGACAGTTTCGTTCAATCTGTTGTACTCCAATTTAAGACTAAAACACTTTTTGTCTTTGTTATTTTTCACCAATTTGTCATTCGTTAGTGAATAGAAACTAAACGCAATAACTTACTAGTAGTAGTACAGTAACTTCACGTGCTTCAACTTCCTCCATTTAAACTTTAAACAGTAGGGGATACGATTATATGCGTAAAATTTGTATGCTACAAAAAAAATAAGAAAGTTACTCCATACTAATTTCGTAAATGCACTTATCATTACAGGAATAGGGTGATTTATTTCTTCTTGGAAACCATTGTTTTTCATTTTTCTGTAAAAACAAGTTGTAGGCTATACTAGTGCAATTTTACAGTTACATTTACATACATCATCCGTATATGCATACTATCTTTGTTGTTCTACCATACTAATGTTCTGTAATAAAATAAGCAAAACAATCCACGAAATTGTTAGTAAAATTGACTGATGGTTCGCTGAAATGTGATACAGTTTCGATTCTATTTAACTGACGAGTGACGAGTGTATAGCATAAAACACTTAAAAAAAGTCTCCACGCTTCGATTCACGTCGGTACTTATGTTACTCCAAACGTACGTGTTGTCTCTCGACTCTCGACATTCGACATATCATTTACTTATCAGTCCTGTGTCGTAAAAGAATGTAAACATGCAAATGAAATGCGAGTTTGTCCTCTCCATCTCATATGATGATATGATATGAATATGATATATTAGAATAAATCCATATAATCTTCCCTATATCTCTTTACTCAGGGAAATTTAGGTACATACTACATTGCTACATACGTACATGGTACATGTGTTATTACTTATTACACCGAAATTTCATTTCATAGTTTATACGTGTGTAGTGTATACAGTAGATAAGCTTTTGCCTGTACCATGATAAAAAAAATTTCCATCTACATTCGTTTTTTCATGGAACTGGACAAAATATTTTGCTTATTTTTACCTTACTTTTTCGGTTCTCAATTCTCATTGACTTGACAGGCCGGAGGAAGCTAATATAACAATTCATTTTGAAAATTTCACTCTACAAACTTTTCTCGGAAATCATAATCTATACATTCTACTATATTGTACAGTCCAAACTCCAAGCTCGAAGCAGATATGAAAAAATGTATTACATGTCTGTATTTGTATTTTCAATGTTCAATGTTCAGTGGGATTACATAGTTGCTGGAGGGAGAATGTTCTGGTGAAAGAACCAATGTTTGCATAAAGTGAAATGAATACCTAATGTTTAAGCTATTCGTTGATTTAGGTTAGAGTTTTAGTTTGTCTCCTGTGCTCTCATTTGATAAACTGACAGCAGAGTATAAAATACACACACACACACGAGTATTCTTACGAGCATTTTATTTTCAAATATGAAACACATGTACGTCCTGTGTGTCATGTGTCATATAAGCTGGAAAAGTAAGTAGTGACAGTATGCAACCATGAACATATACGTATATTGTGTCAGCTCTTCTCTCTTCTCAACTTTAGCTATAGATTTTTATGTAAAAATTATTAGGTAGAGAGAATGCGGATAAAATGACATGTCTCCAGTTTTATTATATTTACTCATATGGAATTCATAGTTAGAGGAAGACTAAAAGTACAATACGTGGGTTCCTATGTGTATGTGTAATGTGTATGTGTCAGTCTACTACTTTCTCTCTTGTGGAAAAATGAGTGTGTCTCTATTTGAAGATGTCTGTGGAAAGGACCGGATATTGACTTATGTGTACTCAATTCTGTGTCTATGAAAGTGTATTAAAAGGGTTTCCTGCTCTCTCTGCTTCCCTCAAACCTTTCTCTAGTTTCGATTTCAGCATGTACAAATTATTGTATAATACAGGATTGAAAGTAAAAAAAACTGAAAACACCGAATAGCGTAGTTCTCTCCTGCACACATTTTTACTCTTATGCTCTTTGTCAATAGTTTGACTCTTGTCTAAAATATCCGAACCAGGTTGAACCAGTCATCCCTCTTTCGATCAATCTATGTACATTGTGCATAGTTTTAGAGAGTACAAAGTACAGAGGGTTGTAAAATTCTGTTATATCGGACTTTTCTAACACTGCCGTATGTTGTTTGTACATTTTTATTGTATGAATAACGATGATGACGCAGAAGAGATAGTATACTATAGCATGGAAAACGTACTACATATACGCACTTTGAAACACAACAGGGGAGAGGGAAGGAGTAGAAAAAAATGATGACGGAAATTGACCCCAAAAGCCTTGAACAATTCTCTCGTCAATTTTCGGGTGTTTACTTTTCACTGATGAGATGAATAGAATAAAGATAGAATAGAGATAGAATAGAATGGGAGAGAAAGAAGAAAGAATATATAGAAACAACTCTACATTCGACTTTCAACATTGGCACGGTACTCTTAATAAATATTCAGACATACTAAACACTAAACTTATGACTTATGTGGTCACATGTCGAGAATTTTCTTTTATTCTTTCATTATTTCAAAATACATGGAAAAATGTTCAGCTTTCAAAGTAACGAGAATTTAACTACATAAAAGATTTTCCCGTTCAGTAATGTAGGCGGCTTCTGTTTGAAATAAAAGACGTCAAGAGTCAAGATATGATGTGGGAGACATTGGATTTTTGAAATAATAGGGCATGTCTTATTTTGTATCTGTACATTTTGTGCATTTTTTGACTCAAGATAATCACAAAAATATATGCTTACTTCAAAGTAAGAATTTTCTCATATATTTTATAACAAAGTCTTTGTGCTTTGTATTTACATGTTACATAATACAAAATAACTTTCAGAACGCCACATATTATATTACATACATACATGTACGATTCTTTGCACTCCGGAAGTTTTACCGTTTACTCAACTTATTTAAGCTCAACTTGTACTGGTTCGTGCTAGTCCCTAAATTTAATGAAATAATCATACAAAATTTACGTCTTATTTCTGTTGCTTTCACTTTTGGGCTTGTATACTGAATACTGAAGTATTTGAGTTGGAAAATGAAAGAATGAATCGCATGACACATCACACATCACACACCATATTATTACTATACACTCTGGTACGGTTCAAAATATGGAATAGTAACTATTAACTATGTTTTTATACTTTGTACATTTAGATTTGACATTTAGAGGTGAGCTTTGAGCACAATAACAATTCAAGAATGAGATTTTTGACTGTGAACACAAAACACAAGTCTATTCTAAGTTGTAAATCGTAATACGTTAACTTTGCATTTATTTTGTATGTGTATGTGGCTGTCCAATAATTTGCCCATGATGATGATGATGAGATGGGATAAGAACCCTTTTAACACCTCTTGTTTCTTCTCTTTCTCCACCGCCTATTTACTATCTAATATCTAATATCTACTCATCACTTAACTTTCAACTTTTGGCTTGTCAAAATGTGCATACAAATCTCATGTTAATTTTCTCATTCTTCATTCTTCCCCCTTCATCATTCATGTTCCTGTAGTCTCGCATCTAGGTGGTAGTCCTATGTAAACGTTCCAAATTCACATGTACAATGTACAGTGGATATGCTTTACAAACAACAAGTAACTGGTAGGTTGTAGGTAGAAACGGAACCAATGTATGTTTTCTATTCTCCAAACTCCTTTTAGTTACAGTACAATGTAAAAAGTAAAATGTAAAACTTATTATGTATTTTTTCCGACTTGTGGAGCGTTTTTATCTACATTTATTTTCTCCTTTTCTTGTATCTATAGATAAGTGATTCAAGCACAATACACAGTACACAATGAAGACAGAGCGATAGAAGGGATTCGACCAGATGACTCTTTCCACTTTCATCACATCATTTAGTGTACACTTTTATTCTCCTTGCTTTCTCCACATGACACGCATATTGCGCTTGTATACAGAATACACAATACATACCGTATACATGTGGAAGGGTAACATCTCTATGCATTCATTTAAATTTACATAAAAAGACCTCAAGTATGCTTGATGCTTGCCATGCAAATTGACAAGCTACATCTCTCACCACTCACCACGGGGTGAAATGTGAAATGGTTCATTTCAAATTTCAACATGCCTCTTTTCCTTTCTATGATTCTACATTCTACATCATGTTCAACAATCAACAATAATGGGCACATGACATTACTAATAGTTATAAATCTTTGTGTAAATGTTTTGGCATACAAATCAAGAGATTGATAAACTTTCATTTAAAGAAAAAAGAAAATGCATGCTAACTTTTTACATGCGATTGAAGTGGTTTGTGGTTATTTTGATTTGATGAGATTTTTCAGGTAAATATGTAATACCTTTCCTTCTTTTTCCTATGACTTTAGGCTGCAGAAAAATACTTGACTGTAGAATTTCTCCAATAATTGCAAACATTTTTCTGTATATTCCACATTACAAAGAGCAAAAAGATAGACGAGACAGAGGATGAGATATGTAGATTTTTTTCCTGATGAAACGGGTCAAAGGTGTCCAACTGGAAAATAATTTGAGGAGAAGGGGGAAGCTTACATGAATTACATTAATATTAGAGACATGGCGCATATCGAATACGTATCGTGTATCGTGTATTTTATGTATGAATCGAAAATCAAAAGTGTTATCCACATTTTCTCTCTTTGCTCTTTGTCTCCCTTTCCTCATGTATTCTGAGTTCTGAGCAAGAGGAGCGAAAGAGCATAATACATAATACAGATTACGGCGAAAATCTGTAGTGATTGAATTCGAGATGCGAGATTTGTCATTTTTCTTACATTTACCCCGTTCCGCTCGTTGTTCGTTGGCACTTGCCATATACTTAAATGTGTGTAAAATATCAAGTGTAGTCAGTAGTCAGTAGTCATTCATGCAGAAGAGTGTGTTCTAGCTTTTGTTTGGTAATTCAAGTTTCAACTATACGAAGAGAAGATGAGCATGAGGACAAGCAAGCGATTTTTATTATCTCTCTTCTCTCTCCCATTTTCTGTCATCTGAAATTTCAAGTGTCATTGACATGTCGTTGGAAATTTTATTTTGTAAATTGAGTGAATATTCAATTTAAAAAAAATGACGAATCCTTCCCATCTCTTCCTTCTCCATTCTTCATTCCATTCCAATCCCTTGACTTGACTACATTATACATGTATTATATTGCTTGTAAAAAAGAGAAAAGTTGTATTTTCTACGTGAATTGGACAGCCGTTATGAGGTTATGACCACGAGGAAAAGGCTGTGAAACTAATATTTAGGTAAAATTAATGTAAATACTAAAAAATGACAAGTAGTCACCGTTTGCCATTCGCCATTCGCCATGTCTACTAAACTCGTTGAATTATAATACAAAACCAATGACGATTACAATTTAGAATTTACAACATAATAAAAATGAAAAAAAGTAGGATTGAAAAGCACCAAGAAAGTTTTAGCATCAGCTACCAAAGCTACCAAAGATAAATGGTGGAAAAACTAGAGTCTAGAAGGATGAACATTGAATATCATTCATCTCAAGTCTCCAACAAAATTCACTTATAAAGTCGTATACATGAGTAATAATTGACCACTTGAAAGTTCATTTCATGTCGTATGACGACGATATGAAGATGCTGCTCTGACTATGAAAAAAAGGGGGAAAGGTGACGACTCATCTCTTTCAATTTCCACTTTCCATCTCATTTGTTGTTGTGATTGAATTACAAATTACAAAAGGACGATACACAATACACAAGGATCGAGTGGACGGTAGACGGTAGTGCGGAGCAAGTATGCGGGTGATGTAAATGATTTTTTTATTATGGGTAGCTAAGCGGGGAGCTTACCAGTTACCAATTCTTTTTCAATCACACTCTATGCTTAAATCTAACCCCTTGAACCTTGAACACATGACATCACAAGTTGCACTGGTTGCTTTTGTCTAAGATGCAGGGTCAGTTTAAACTTCATTGATCATGTAACCCTGTATCGTTCCTCATATATTGGTTATTTCTATGATACGTACATTAATAATTGCATTTTATTTTGAATCTTCTTTTGTAATTTTCTAAAAAAAATTCAAACTTTCTTACAAACCAGTTTATGGAAGCATATTCAGATACATGAACATATAAGTAAAATGATCGAAAATTTAAAAATGTACCTAGTCATCTTTGTAACGGGATGTTTTTAGTATGATATCAGTCATACTCTATCTATAGATACAAATGGGAAAATAAAGAAGAATAAAGTCGGATACTTTAACTTTCAATAGAAAATTATTTTATCAAGTACTACAGAATTTGATTATAAATTGGATGTTGCGCCATTGAAATGGCTTTGATGGATTTTCTTTTACTTTATACTGTATTGGAAATTGGAAACAGTCATTTCGTACATGGGGAATGTTTATTGTAGCTACTGTCTTTTTCTTTTTTTCTTGTAGTTTCAACTCTCATTTCCTATGATCTACATTTCCCTATGTCTACAGTACATACTCCATACACCATACATCATGGACACAGCCTATGTAATATACAGTAGTAGCAGTATCAACCGGTCGAGCACCTTCGTAATTGGGTTACACTATCTTCGTCTCCATCTCCATCTCTCTCCACTTTGATCGTCAATAGTACATCGTATATTGTATATTGTACTTTCCCATTCTTATTTGTTATCCTCTTCATTCTTCATATCATATTCTCATAAGGCATGTTGGCTCTATTCTAGATTCTATACTACACAAGTATGTTGTAGGACATGAACAAAACCTACAAAACCCATAGCCATCCGCTTTGACTTTGATCCAAATAAATTTTTCCTCAAACTAAAAATAATTCATCTGTAGATGAACGCCCAGATAAAAGATGAAACATAAAAGAAAGTTTGGATTATAGATTATAGATCGAGTATCGCGTGTATAGTGCACTGTACATTGTACATTGTATAAGATATTATAACGTGCAGAGGCTCTGTCAAAGCACATTTTTTATCAGTAGTTAGTTTTTGACAAGAGTAGTGATGATAAAGATAATCATGAGACTTTGTACAAGTCTACACTCTACACAATATACATACTACATTCTACACTCAAATCTTAGAGGTAGGATGTGAAAAGATCACCCTCGATATGTACAATGTATACAGATGACTGTATGACATTGTAACAGACCAAATTTTTTATCTACAAAAGAAGAGTCTATACATAATATACTCTTCATTCTACACTGTACCAAATACAGATGCAGCAGGTTGTCGAAAGTAATTCTCCGTTTAATTCTTTACGACTCGGGGGAGATTCGACAAGTTAAATCTTGAGGCTCTCTTTTGTCTGTCGGATTACCTTGTACCTTGTACCGCCTGCCTATTAAGGCACTTTCCTACATGCTTTTCCTCACTTTCACTCACGTCAGTGCGCATTCTACATTCTACAGATTACAGATACATCTTATCTGACAGCCCGCAAGTCAATTCTCAAGCCACAACATCATGTAACATTATGTAGTACATTGCACATTATTATAGCTGTTAGTCAAAGGGAAGAAGAATAGAAAAGACAATAGAATGTGGAATTTTCTCCAGCACAGCACTGACAAAACCATACAACATACAACATGTTGAACATGGAAAACACTATTTTTAATTATAACATCTTTTAGCATTTTAGGGGAAACATGATAATATAAAAATGGGGATGTGTTAAAGTACCTAAAGAATTCAACATTGGATGCATTAGATGATAAAACTCATTTGGAAAAAACTCATGTCGGATTTCCTTTGTTTCTGTCCACTCGGTTCAACAGGATTAATAATTCACTTGGATGGGAATTTTAAAAGTGCAGAGTATAAAGTGTAGAGCAGAAAGCAAAAAAAATGAATAGAGATGAACGGGAAGCATAATAATGACCAATGGGTTGATGGTTGATCTGTAATAATTTATTTGGATTCGGCTGCCTCGAGTCTCAAGTCTTGAGTATAAAGAAATAAAGTATACGGTATACAGAACACTCTGTGTAGTTCATTTTAGTAGGATTAGCTGAATTTTAGCTACTGGACTTTGGTTATTTCTTTCCCGTTTCATGTTTCATGGTACTGACAAAAGAATGAGTTTTTCCAGAGAACTTCTAAGAGCTTGTCCTGAATCTTTTACATTGGTTGGGATCCAAGATGAAAAAATACAAGATCCAAGATCCAACAATAAGTACAGAATGAGAGAAATATTATTAGATAATAATAAAATACTTTGTACCTTTTAAGTCTTCTTTGTTGTTGTGGTCAGAACTCTTCTGATGAGAATTTGGCTGCCTTTTTTCTTCTATTTGATTTACTTAAGTTTTGCCGACTTGCGTCTAAATCTAGATTCTAGATTCTAGATTCTAGACTCTTGGCTTGTGTTGCTCGTCCACCCTTGTGCAATGTCATTTATTTATTCATTCGTGTTCCTTGTTTCCTATGTTGGGATTTATACTCTCTCTCTCTATGAGTTTGTAGAACGGAAGCAAGTACACAGACCAAGTGAATGGGATGGAATGATGAGGAAGGATGACAAATACTATGAACATTGTACACTGTACATTGTACATATGCACAGGAGAAATTACGTGGATAAAGGATTTCCTTTCTCTCATTATTGTGGTTTTTGATATTCCTCTGTATTCTGTACTCTGCAGTCTGTAGCCATGTGTATTTCTTATTGTGTGTTGTCTACTTCTTTTCCTATTCTTGTCTAACCAAGTTAAACATTACTTGTATTTTGTGGCAAAAGTCTATAGTGTGCAATCTATAAAAGTAGAGAACAAAGTCCTTCTGATATTATTGGGCGGGCAGAGAAAGAAGATATAAAAAGGTAGACAGTAGACAGGAGAGAGACCAAAGGCAAAAATCCTTAATAATTTCGATGGATTTGTGAACTTGTCTCCTACAATAGAAGACAAAGTCTTTGGATTCTCTTTGTGACTTGTGGGTTGTGAGAGATATTGTATTGTGTATTGCCCACATCTTGGCTATATTTTCTACTGTCCACTGACAACCGCATCCCGCTGTTTCCAATGTCCATCTCTGATTATATGATTAGTTCTAGTTTCTACTTGTCATCATCATCATCATCATTATATCTGTAGCTTCTTCAGTAGTTGTTCAATCTTCAACCTTCAATAACCATGTTTCATAAAGACCATGAAGCAGACCATGGGCAATGCCTAGCACATTACACATTACATATTACAACTTACGACTTGTCATGCATCAACTATCAACTCACAGTAAAAAGAAATATGTCCAAAATCTTCAATCTTCAATAGAAAATACAAACCGTACGTCATATTTTTTTACCTAACTATTTTTTGAAATAACGATGATACTTTGGTGTTCTGTGTAGATAAGAGATAAGAGTAACAAGTAACAAGATTGATGTATTTGAATTCTGATTGAAGGTACATATCTATTTTGTAATGCCATTGGTCCTTCTCTCGTTGGAAATCTCAAATCAGGACTAACAAGCAACCGGACACCTACATGAAAGATTTGGGATGAATAATACTCATGTTCAACTTATTATTCTTTCCCCAACTCAACAACATCTTTATTGTAGATTGTAGACTGTAGACTGTAGACAGACCAGGTACACATGCAATTTTATTTTTCTACAAGATATGACAGTGGGAGACTTACATAAAACAAGGGGAGCATAAACACCACAAAAGGAATGGACTGTACACTGTACATTGTAAATTGTATGTAAACAAACATTTGAAACATATTACTTCAATTGTCTTTTCGGTGCACTTTTCTGTACATTGGTTGAAAACTCAAACTGAGAGAAAGGAGAAAAAGTAATGGTGTGAAGTTAGAGAGAAAAGAAAAGTCACAGATCTCCATGAATTTTGAAACGGTAAGACATATAGAATATAGACAGTAGATGGTCGTTATTATGCTATTTGTAATATTTTGTTACAATTGCTAACAATGTACTCTAACAATCCTCATTGTCACAACAGAAGAGAACAGAGAAAAGTTATACTATAAGCTAATACTGTAGCTGTTACGGTTACCTGTTTGAGGTTTCACTTTGAGGCGAAAAGGTGATTTACACAAGTCTACAAATTCACAAATCCAGAAATGCACAACTACATAATGTTTCTTCATGTTCTTTGGACAGGTTTTTCTAAAGGTGACTGACAACTGGTTTTTTTGTGGCTCGTTTGTGTTGTCTTTTACTATTTATACACTGTACACAGGGCTAAAGAGCGGTGGATCGAAATAAAGATGTGATAAAAGATGGAACTCATCCGATCTCGGATCAGAATGGAAAATGGGGAAAACAAGACAAGAAAAATACGAAATACGGAATACGGAAACAAGGAGTTGAGGAGTCGAGGAGTCGAGGTGAAGCCAGTGGGCAGAAAATAATGAGATCCCACAAGATTTCCTTTCAATCAAAACCCCTAGTTTGATTTCCTACCCTATTATCATTATTCCCTCCATTTCCATGGATCTAGTATCTAGTATCTGCCAAATGGATAACATATTTTTACATGACGCACAACGTACATACAAACACACACGGAGACATATTTATCTTTTGTAAAGGTAAATTGATTCTATACTCCAAACAGTACAGAGTACAGTATCATTTAGATTCAGATACTTCTTGTTTCTTTTTCTGACTTTTGATTTGACATAACATTGAAACATTTTTTTTATTTGGTTGGCATTAGAACTAAAAAGTTGTCCAAACTTTTCATAGTTCATAGGCCTCGACACTCGATATAAAACACAAAATTTCTTGGCAGCTTTACTGACCACTTTACTGTGACTGGTAGAAAAAAGAGGGGCATTTTGGAGTTTAGAGTTTAGAATTTTGATTCTAAAGAAAGCTTTTTAGACTTTAGATTGTAGATACCTCTACATCAATAAAAAACGGAAGCACCATTCATTCAACAGCATGGAGCAAGAGTAAACTTTATGGCTTTCAAGAATTTTAGTTCAAGTGGAGATAGTTTTGCAAAGCTCTAACAAATAAGCCCCAAAACTCCAAAACTCCAAAACTCCAAAGAGCGGACCATTCGCTAAAGGTTTGTTCATGAACACGATTTATTTGTCTTTGTTTATGTTTTATGTACTTGAACTTCCCTTCCATTATCAAAAGAGTGAAATACAGTGTGGGGCTAGAAAAATACAGGACACTGCACGTTTCTACTTTCATTGGTCTGCACTTAGCAGAAAAATCTTTGATCTTGTTTGAGCTTTTACTTTCCAAGTTCTCAAGTATATACGTACTTTCCTCTTCCCTCACATCTCAATTATCAAACTCAGGTTCCACATTCTGTACGTAACGCATGTACGATGTACGTATTACGTGTACGTGCAGTGCAAGGGCTAATACTTGAAGTTTATAAATAGAACATCAAAACAGTGCACACGAAAAGATGGATTTTTGTCAAAAAAATCTTGCACTACATTCTACATTCTCTAGACTCTAGACTATTAATCAGAACTCAATACTCAATATTCGATACCGGTGAATGTAAAACGCCAATGGGCAACGGTCAATGATTATGTCTCTACAATGTACAATGTACCAGAGTTTTTCGAGGAAACAATTCTGCATACTTTTTGCTCTGTACTCTCTGATCTCTGATTTTTAATACACGTGGCAAACTTTAAAATTCAATTCATGATTCAAGGATAATAGAATAAAATTCCATTTGAAATGTGAATCAGACGTTTCCTTTGTTATGTGTGATGTGTAAATTGAGGATCTGGATGAACCCAGAAAATCCAAAATCCAAAGTAGTATGATATTTTTGAATACTTTAAAACTGCAGTAGACACAGTGATAATATTATATGTACTGTGTAATGTTGAAAATTGCTGGTCGATGACCAGTAGCAGTGTGCCAATTGTCAATGTACTAGCAAAAGTAAAAGGAAATATTATTCATATGTCCTGGACACAAAGGAGGAGTAAGGCAAGGGCAGACGGAATCAAAAAAGATAAAGGAAAACCAGAGTTGGATCAAAGTGCACGTAAACCCATTTACTTAATATCAATATACTTATTATATGAATCAAAGGGCACGGAAGCAGAACAAATTGAATTGAGTCACAAAATATAAACTCTTTTAAATGAGTGTCGTGCTCAGCCAGCATCCAGCCTCTCAACTCTCCCCCAAAAAGTCAAGCCAAACATTTAGAGTAAAATTAAAGTAGCCGGAATCGAATTATGTACAGAAAAAGAAGTGAGTACGAGTCTGGTCTGTTCCCTCTTTTCTGTTTTTGTCCATTGTCCATCGGCACTGTTTAGAAGCATTTTGGGAACATTTTACATATGTTTTATCCCTCCGGTTTTCTATTCACAATTCACAAAGCGAGGCTGTTAATGGAGAATGGAGAATGGACATTGGACATACGTAACTCCTCAAATAGTTATATACATCCCGAATTCCTTATCAAGGGTATAAAGTACAGAATTAAATAAAGCTTTTTTCTTGTGGACATAAAAATCAAAGCAGCTTGCGACTATTGTAGGAAACACGGAATTGGAAGAATGGTCAATGGTCACTTTAACACCTATTGTTTTCTCAACAATGAAAAACATGGAAGGTAAATAAGACAAGCTCTAAACTGAAAAAGTCATAAATCTGATGGAATCAAAAAGAAATGGTTGGGCATGGTCATTTCTTAAAATTGAAAGGAAACAATCGTCTTTCGTCTTTCGGAAAGAATACATACAACAGAAATCATGTAGAATGTACATTCCCTTACATCAATTAATCAACACCTTTATTTGAATGTTGGTATTGAATATTGAATATCTGTGTCGTACTTT
This sequence comes from Sminthurinus signatus, assembly GCA_019776565.1. Lineage (NCBI taxonomy): Eukaryota > Metazoa > Arthropoda > Collembola > Symphypleona > Katiannidae > Sminthurinus > Sminthurinus signatus. The sequence goes on from JABASP010000234.1 coordinate 22,779, forward strand.
GAATCTTTTGAGCTTTCAAAGTATAATATAAATACTAAATACCTAAAAACTAAAAAGGAACAATTGTAAAATGAGCAGTATAAAAATACTAGAAAATGCTTTAATAACAATGAAAATTACTTTTTATATTATTGAACCATTTTCTAAAGCAGTTTAAAAATTACTAAAGCTACGGTATAGATACAACAAGCAACATACAATGTGTCAAATTGGGATGAATTCTCAGTGTTTGTCTATTTCTTCTCGCCATAAAATTCAAAATAAAACTGAAGCCCTTTAAAATTTAAAAGCCCCCAAAAGCGAAAACTTGTATTCACAATACACATTACACATGTATCATGTATAATGTATAGGTATGCGTGTGTTTTGTTGGATATTTTACTTTGTTTCCAAATCAGGTGAAGTCTGGAGTTTCTAGTACCTACAACCTACAGACTACAGACTACAGATGAAGGGCATCTGCAATCTATATCACTTGAATTGAAAAACTGGAGAAAATTATGCCATCTGAAATCTGAAATCTCAAGTTGGACATTAGCTCTATTCTCTACATTCTACAGAGTTCTTGTGACAAAGAAACAAAATTCAAATCAAGCAAAGTATTTTCTTTTCCGTCTTTCAGTCTTTGTGATAATAATCTGCACCTATAGGTCATAGCCCATAGTTGATAATATTGTAGATTTTAGATTATTGTGTACAAACTACAAACAAATGTGTGTCGGAAATTTAAAGGGACACGAGACTCGAGACACGTTTCAATACAAGAAAAATACAATACAAAATGTGCAATGTGCAGGTATTTTTCTCGTCCTTCAACCTCCCAAATATTCAAAATTTGAAGAAAACTCTTTCTTTCTTCTTTTGTCTACTAGTGCAGAGCACATGCAGATTGTAGATGTAAAGGGGGAGGAAAATGAAAATGAAACAGTACTGCATATTTCATACTTCATACATGCATGGATCATAAAGTATGACAGGAAATACGCAAGCGAGATGTATACATGTTTCTTGTTGGTTGCTGGTAAACTATTTTAAATCTGAAAGGACTTTGAACCTTAAACCTTTTTTCCTTCTATTGTCATTGACTGATTTCGATTTCCATCTGTACACCATCCACCGATGTATCGGTATCCAAACAATTTAAAGGGAAAGGATGAGCCGCACATTTGCATTGAAATGCATCATGCATGATATGCATATGTGTAGAATGGAGAGTGGACAAACAATGCACAATACACAAAACATGAAGCCCTTTCCTTCACCTTCCCTTTCGTTTTTTGATCATCCAGCTTTAACCTGAGCATTGCGTATGCAATAAACAGTATACATAATTATAAATCTTAAAGGTGTGAGTACTGGAAAGGTTTTGACACAGAAACTCGTGCTCATCAACTACGATATTCACAAAGGGAAAAACACCTTTTTCAAATACATGTTCTTTTTGGTCAATTTTAAATCTCGTGCCTGTGTAGTATCTAATGTCTCGTGTCTCTCTTCTCTCTCAAGTCCTGAATGCTCAATACTCAACATTTGCTCCTCCTTGGTCATTTATTATTGTTTACTGTTCAGTGTATATTGTACATTGTACATAATCTGACTGAACTGCTTGAATGAATAAAGGGGAAAGGTAGAAACGAGGTAGTAGAAAAGTCCGGATGCCAGCACGCTTCTTCTTTCAATTCCTTTCATTTTCAATCCATCTGCTCGCAGGATTATTATGAATTATGAATAATGTTACAAGAGAAGGCAATAATACAAGTTACAAATAATATTACCTACAAGATATACCCTACACTCTCACTCTCAATTCTCAATCTCAATCTCCATCTGAAGCCCATTGTACCATTATATCAAATCAGTATACTTTTTAGATAGGTTTGAATACATAATTTTCTTGTTCCTCTCAAACTGAAAAATATGGAATATTGTATAAAACAGGCCAACAATGAATATTATATGTGTATCTAGAAACCGAAGCACATGCCTGGGTATTGGACACAACTCACAGAGAACGGAAAAGCATATTAAAATTTCCTATTTTCTATTGTAACCAGTTTTAGATTCGTCATTTTTTGAAATGTAAGGGTTTCGTTTCATCAGAAGATGCAAGATGTGGAATATGGGATGTCAATCCTTTCAACTAGAAATGTCAATGCCACATCTTCAAAACTAAACATCAAAATACGTGTATGCATGTATCTTTTTTATAGAAGCCTATTGTGAAAAACTGTGGAAAATTCAAATGACATGAGTACAATTCTTTGTCTGTTCACAGTTCAGGTAAACTAAAACTACACGTACACCAAAAAGATGACAGAAGGCGGAATTTGGTATACGTTGAATAATAATAATAATAACGCATAAGTTGTAAGTTGCTTTCTCTGTTGGGGAAAACTTATTGATTGCCTGATTAATAAAACGAGGTGCGTAATATGTAATATGTAATACTGCTTACACGTCGCTTGTAAAAATGCCCAGTGCCCATTGCACATGTAAAATCAGAATAGTGTTAAAATCCGACGAGCGAGGTATTGAGCAAACACAGATGTTGCGGCAAATTCTCACCTCAGACCAAAGAGGAAAGCGAATATTGAGTGACATGGAACATTTATTACAATTTTTATGATACTGTGAGTAACGAGTAACAAATGACAAAGTCACAAGTATCAAGTATGAATCAGAATTGAAACATTTTTCATGTAGATATCTTTGTGAATTTGTGAACACTTTTCTCCTTTTAATATCCATATCATCCACAACCAGTGTCCAGTGTCCAGCGTATTGGGTAAGTAAATATCTTTATCAGTACGTACGATTTTGTACGCGTTGACCTCTCATTTTTCTGAAGGGAAACTAATACTTTGCCTCCTTTTCATTAGGATTCTTGACGATGAGCCCATATCTGTACAACTGTATTTTACCAAAATAAAATTTGGTCTCCATCTGGTCTTATTGGATATTTGCTGATATCAAGTTTATTGCATTCATGTACAAAAATATCAGTAAAATATCTTATTGTAGATTGTAGTGCGGTGAATGTTCTAAAATACTCATGTTTCATAATATATTATTGCAAATAGGTGTGTTGTATATTATAAATTATATGTTGCATGTTGTATGTGAATTCAGATTCAGATAAGTCAGGTGTCCAAGTCTTCAAGTCGAGACCTGGATTGATTGGGCTTAAAATGATTCCAGTATTTCCACAAATTGTGTAACTTTGTGTAAGTTTATGTACAACATTGTGAGTAAAATAACGTTTGATATGAGCTGCGAACAACAGTGTATCCTGTATTGATGTCTGATGTGTAAATGGTAAACGGTAAATGCTAATGGTAAACGTTTTATACAGTTTTCCTTCATACTTTCCACGTTCAAATATCTACTTTTATCTTTTATCTCTTATTTTCTTTGTGCTTTGTGCAATATCCCCGACTTTCACTGGGAAAACATTTTATGACCATGAATAATGAATACTTTAGCTGATAGCTGATAAACAAGTGTTGGTAAAAAAAAGTAATATTCTCAAAAAAAACTCAATTTTCTACCTACTGTTCCAGCTCCCAGCTCAGAGCGCATAAAATGTATAATATATATATATTAATATTAATTGAACCGTAGAGTTGAAATATACTTTTACTTTTATGCATCTGAACTATGAGTGATTAAAACTATTTTTTTTTGTTTTTTAGTCTTGAGTCTTGAGCGTATATTGTGTACTAGAAGCTAGAAGTTAAAAGTTAATGTTTCTGTACATACTATAATCAAAATGCATAGTATCTATATTAATTTATTCTGTACTTTATAAAGTTGCTCAAATTTTTTGAAAAGAGTCTCGGAGATTTGAAAAACTGAGAGTAAACTGAGAGAAAAATAATAGTTGAAGAGGGTTGAGGGTCGAGTTCCGACTTTTGAATAAAAGTACAGAGTACAGTTTTGATGAAAACTTTGTCAAGAGATAATAGAAAGGAATATTGAATAGAATAGAGCACAGAGTATAGAGTATAGAGTACAAAGTGCGAGTGGGAAAGGATTATTACTATTTAATGAACAAGTTGAGAACAAGTCAAACCTTTGAGTATTGAGTATACATATGTACGTATTCCTACGGGACACTGACTTGTGAGAACTTTTTGTGGTTCTTGTGTTGAACTCTCAGCAGTCTTTACCTGAATTTTCTTATAGTTTTGAATTTTGTAGTCAGGAGCCTTCTCCAAACTCCTTATTTAATGAAAAAGGAAGCTAGTTTTCTAGTCAGTTGTTCTATAGTCATTTCATGAACAAAAAGTACTATGTCCCATCGCCATGTCGTACAGAGGAGAAACAAAGTAACTAGATTTCACATTTCTCAATGTGCAATATGTATTGCCAAGAAAATATCTTGGTTTTCAATATGAATACAGAATACGAAATATTAAATATTCGTTTCTACTTTCTACTTTCTACACCGTTTACACAAGGAAACAGGAAAGCTCGTGAAGAAAGTTTAGTACACCACAGCAGAAAGTTGATGGAGAGAGTGAATTCTTATTTTAAAATTTCTACAAGTAAAAGTAAAAGTAAAAGAAGCTAGCTTTAGTGAAAGAGAGCTTTTGTACTCTAAATACAATATGCAACATTCAAAATAAACGGAAGACTTTAGGTAGACTCTAGAACCTAGAATCTTTCTCTGTACCCCTCTCACTATTTTCTCCGACTTTGATGTAGTTCTAGTCTCAATTCTCTATGCAAAATTTTCTTGCCTCCAAAGTCCCATCATCCTGTATCCTGTACATTCTACATTGTACATCCCATCCCATCAAATTCACATTAAATATGTAGATAGTTGACCGAGCGGCTTACCTCACCACCGCACAACCACAACCACAATCACAATCACAATCACATGCATATCTATAGGATCTTCTCATCTCTCATACCATACTTTTCCCGCTTCATTTCTTTCTCTTCCTTTCTTTCTTTTTGTCTTTCCATCCATCCATCCGTCTTCCTCTACAGATACAATATACAATCCCCACTTGGATTGTAGATACTAGATACATGGGGAATTTTCTCCTCAGAATCTTCCAAACTTGTTTGTTTTTACACATACAATAGCAAACTTTGCTAAAGAACGAGGGAGAAGCGGAAATCACCACAAACCACAAACTACAAACTACCAGCGTACATGTGTCATATGATATGTAGAATATGGAATGGAAAATAGTTGCAATCCCCTCCAACAATTTGCTTTGACATTAATATACAATATACATACTTGTTCCTTCCACGCGCATACTTATGTACTATGTACAATGTGCATAGTCTGCCGTGTTAAATATTCTTGTTCATATGATTTGTCATACAAGGGAACAACCAGGAAGAAGTCTATTTTTACTTGCAGTAACGCGTCTAATGTCTAACAAAGAGGAACTTTGATGATCTTAAGGTATTGGTTCATTTGGTTCATCCCATTACGAATTCTTCATCCTGATCAACAATCTCCAAATATGTCGTCCTGGAGGAAGGAGACAAAAGAATTTAGATTAGATCCACAACATAAGTACTCCTCAGAATGTATTCAAGTGTTGGAGTTCTGTGGGTCCGCATGTACAATGTACATATTATGTATCACTACACTCTGCACTACACATCCCTCGGATGCTTGTGTCTTGTATCTTGTATTTCATAAATTGCATTGTATTTTATTGTCATTGTATCTCTTGTGCTAAATAAATAAATAAATAGATAACGTGTGCGTCACAAAATCGGTTTTTGAAATGCGATTGTGATGAAAATATTCTCACTTGTGTGGTTTTCCTCCTTCTATTTGGAGGTAGGGCTTCTGGGGAAATTGTACATTTTTTTTTTATCAGCTTTTCCCATTTCAATTTTCCATCCTTTTCCCAACTACAGAGGGTAAAGGAAGAAGAAAGAAGGAAGAAATTGTGAACAAAAGAGAGACGCTTCTAAGACTATCATTATTTTCCCATCACTATTTCCCATTTACTTTGTTTCTGTGCTTGAAAATGTACAACATGCGCTGTGCATGCATATTGCATATGTATTTGGTATTTGGAATTTGGAATTCAAAAGCTTTCCTTTATATTTTAAATTGTGTAGCAAAACCTTTCCATTTTCCATTCAATATTCTCGTGTGACAGAAAAAATTCTTAAATCTTGTTTCTTTTTTTGTTCAAGTACTTTCTAGTTCACGGAGGAGTGGGGCGGGTTTAAAACAACTGACTAAAAAGTCCTAAAGGAGTCTGGAAGTTTATGTGGATGTCACGGATGTCAGCAGTCGGCAGGAATACTAGTTACAAGTTACTATAGTACCATCAACTTTTTATGAAATTGCCCTCATGCAAAACACTTGACAAATATACATTTATCTTTTATTCACTACTCTGTATTCAGGATTCACAGCTTTAAGAGGAAAGTGAAGTACGAAGTAGGAAGCGTTGATTGTGAATTTAGATGAAGAAAAAAAACAATCTTTCAATGTATAGTATGGAGTATGGAGTATGGTGAAAGTCTGTAGTCTGTACTTGCTCTTTGGTGTTTGTGTTTAATCATGCATAACCCTTGAATGTAATCCATTTGGATTTTGGGGTGTCGCCTCTTCCTCTCATCCACTTATAAATATTTCATAGTCTGCCTGCAATCTGCATATTCCACCTCATCTGTTGCTTCTTCCGACTCTTCATCCTAATAACTAATAACTAATAACCAACCCTAATGACTACTGATGACTGATGACTGCCTTCTTCCTTTCCGGGCTGTTGACAATTTTAGATTATCGTAAACTACAAACTTGAGATCCATACGTATTGGGAAAAATTGTCTCCATGTACAATGTGCATTATATATTATACATTGTACACTGTACACATGGTAAAAAATTAGTCGTTGTAAATCAATTAACCCAAAAATTTGATCATGTCCAATGTACAATGTACAGCTTTTTACGCATATTCTAAAAACTTAAGTTGAAGGCAAAGACAATGATAAATTTGTTGGAAATATTCATACCTTTTCATTTTATGTTCAATTCTCCAAGTCTTCAGAAAAAGTCAATGAATTTAGATGAGAGGTTGTACAAATTTATTGGATGACAGACAAGTTACGTCGACATTTACTTATTTTACATGCAATTTTACACTTTATGAGTCCTGAGTCCTCCACTTTCTATTTATTAGCTATACTAATAAAACATGTAGGATGGAGAATGTAAACTTGAGAACATGCAATAGAAAATAGAATGCTTTTACTATGTGTTTTGTAGTTTGTAGGTATAGAGAGCAACAGATTTTATAGTCGGTAGTTATTATGACAGTGAATAAATTTTATGATATCTCTCATGCTAATGTTTCACCATTCCCTATTTTCCTATTCACATTCACCATGTAACCAGAATCAGATCAGAACCAGATAGATACAATTATGAAACATGGTAGAAAAAAGGCAGCAGCAAAGGTTATACTCCCTTTTAATATACTGAGAAACACCAGGCACCAGAGAAGCATTTACAATGTACATTGTACATACGTAAGAGCATATACTTTTACATACTCCAAACTCCATATGTGAATACTCCAATATGATGGATGGATTTTATTCTCCCCAAGAACAATGTTAAAATTCAATCAGGACAGTTCCTAACAGTTGTTCTGGACTACTAATTCATTCCAAGGCGTCATATTCCATAAGCCATATAATGAAAAAGATACACTTTTTGGATAGTATATTTTGGTGTAAGTGTCGTCATGATCATGATCATTCTGAATTCTGATCATCAGTTACATCACAATACATACAAAAGAGTCCGTACTGTACACTGTAGATTGTGGATGGGTACATGAAGGATATAAAAACACTGTGTGTTGTATATGTGTTGTGTAGAAGGAAAACTGAATTATTATGTCAATTCAATAAAATTCCTCCTCGTATTGTTCCCCAGAGCGTAAATGATCCACCGTAATAGTCCGTCTGGGGCTCTCCTATTCCATTTATTCACCAAGTCATTTCTCCAGTCTCCAGTCAACTTGACATAGGATACCCAATATGTACGTAGTTTGTAGTTTGTAACGTGTAATGCAATACAATACAATACAATGAAATCAGTGTATTTTGTATTTGTGTAATATTATGTAGTTTATTTATAGCTATGTACATTAAATACCCGAAAGTTGGTCTATAAATTCCCCACCAAAAAATCAGTGTATACTCAAAATGAACTGATTTTTCGTCCATTCGTCAAAACTGTACACTGTACACTGTACATTTTACTCAGTGCACTCATATTTTTACGTTATTAGTTATTATGATGTCCCGTTCTCATCAACTCTTTTAAGAACATTTACATATGTTGAATTTTGAATGACCTATTTTGTACTTACTTTTCATTTCATTTACATTTACATTTTAAAGTTTAAGCATTCATAGTTCATCAATCGTCAGACGTCAGACATCGATAATCGATAATGTTAATTCTTGACTTTCAAATCTTTGCAAAATCCCCCTATAAATTATAAATTCATACTGGATATTAGATTTGGTGTGAATATTTGTACAGGCTTTGGAGCAATTAATTACAAAAGAGGAAAGAGCTCATTATTCATAAAAGTGCCTTATTCATTTCATATAGCATATAGTGGAGCCGGAATCAACAATGTAAATAGTTGTAGGAAGCTTGAGTAAATCAAAAATCAAAGCTCTAATAAAATAACCCAAAATAAGGATAACTAAATTAAATGAATCAAATGAAATGCTTCTGTGGGTGCATTATCTCCAGATCCGCTATCCGCTATCCACTATCCGTATTTTATATTATTTTGTATTCTGTACCAAAAAATATAACCATAAAATATCCCCAAGAATTGAGGACACAATGTATAATGTGTATAAGCTAAGTAAATACAAAATCGGGGTTGAGTAGAATAAATTCAAAGTCATAGAGTCAGAAGTACATATGTATCTAGTATCTAGTATCCGTCAACCATTTACAAAAGTGGAGTCTTTTTTGTATTTTGTGAGCACTCCTATTCTATAGTTCTAACTTGTGTCCTCCCTAAATTCAATCCTCCTTTCTGTACAAATGTTCTCTAATTAGGTTAAGCCATAGCTTTTGCTATTTGCTATTGTGGGTGCACTGGATCATGTTTTATGTGTCAGCATAGATTTATATCATCTTTCTAAACTCTGTAGTGCATGAATGCTACTATCATCTAAATGTATGTGTGCGCTGTTTGGTTGGTTTGACGTATATGAATTATGGAATGGATTTTGGATTTCGAGGTTGGGATCACTATAATAATGTTCCAAGAGGAAGAGAAGAAGAAATAGATAATTAGGATGATGATGATGAACCTTTTTTCACTCTTCATTCCATGTTCAATGTTCAGTCATAATTCATACTTCATACTTCATACGGTATCCAGATACATAAGCACATTCTACATGTACCCAGTAAACGAGTATAATGAGATGTGATGATCCACAATTAAATATTAAACCATTTTGGAATTTTGGTTGATTTGCCATTTTATTATGTGGGGTTACCATCATAATCTCTTAATCTCCCACTGCACTGGCACTGTGTGGTTAAACATCAGGGACGCAGAATGATTTTTGATTTTTCTTAAAAGCTCAGGATCTACAGGAAATTGGTAAACATTTTTTACTAAAAAGCAAAACAAAAGGAGTTGGAATTTAGAATGCAGTTCAATTAACGAGTAACGTGTAAGAGATAGCTCCACTTAATTAAACCAAAAGGTATACTATATTTAGCTCTGGACAAAGGCAAAGGGTGAGGCACGCGTCTTTTTTTTCTATTCCAGTCCAGTAGTGGAATATCATGCTTTTTTCGTCGCTCATGCACCTCTATAGTTGTATTACATTTGTAATCTGTAGCAAAAAGTAAAAGCAATGACTGAATATTTACGCTGAAAATTGAAACCGTGGGATCTACAATCTACATTTGATAAAATCTATATGAATGAAAACGACAGTGCATTTTTGATGTACAATGTACAATTTACTATCTGAATGAAAGTGGAGAGAAGAATAGGAGAAAGCTTCAAATTTCATCATCCCCCCGACTTTTTCTCGTGGTCTTAGGTTCTTAGGTAGACTGTAGACTGATATTTGGGTAAGTATTACCCTGGTGGTGGTGGTGGTAGTGGCAGTAAATACGCCCTGCTCCTCTATTCTGTAGTTTGTGTTCTGTATAATGATGATGATGATGAGTAATCTGGCGGTATTCAAGCATTCTCATCTTGATCATGATGATACTCATCAAGAGCTCATCCATCATCACAGTCTACAGCGTACAGTCTCTAGTCTACAGCAGTTTATAGGCTCAAATGTTCATTTTTAGACAAAGTCATACATATGCACTTTTTCTATTTATGCTTTTCCTCCTGGATCCTGCTCACAGATACAGATTACAGATACTGATTACATGGTTCCATAACCAAGCTGATGCATACATTTACACATGTACATTTATACATTTATATACATAAGTACGAATGTTGAAGTTACTCTCAAATGAAATGATGTCAACCAACGTGAAATCCTTTAAGAGAGAGAGGATCAACTAAAATTTCATTCCCATTCCTGATTACAACACTACAACACCCAGAACCCAGAATCCAGAATCAAACCAAAAGAGGCTAAATGGAAGGCAAATCTGTCTCTCTCTTTCTCTATTTCTCCATGTCATCAAGATGACAATCAACTGGTGAGATTTAGCAGCGAAATGCTAAATACTAACCAAATATCAAAACTTTATTTACATATTCTGTGTTCTACAATTTACAGTGCTTTTACTATTTTTCTCTTTCAACTTTAGTATAATATTAAATATTATACTATTATATTTACTATTATATAATATATTATACTTGTTGTGTTAGGAGTTGGGAGATTCATTAAAAAATGTTCAAATTAATTGACTATGAAAACTAAATGAGTACAGAGAGAGAGAGGGATAATTTTAAATGGAAAAGAATAAATTACATATAACTTTGAAGACGAACCGGAGCTGTGAGAATGTAAAACAGTGAAATGAGAAATGGGAACGATGAGAACAAAAGCCGAAACAGAGAGTGCCGAGTGCCGAGTGTCATGAGAGGAGGAGTATGAACTATGAACATGAGAAGAATAGAATTTTATGAGGGGAATGTTTACAATTTACAAAACAAATAGGAATAAACACTATAGACTCTGAATTCTGTATTCTGTATAATGTGTAGAGTGTAGAGTGTAGAATACGGAGTGTACTTTTACAATCCAGAAAGAAGAATCCACGTTCATGGACGTCGTCCGATCATTTTTTGTCATGGTGAGTATAAAAAGAATTGAGGAGGACTTTTAAATTAGGCAGCTCACACTATGTATTATGTACTAGTTTCTATGTGGGATGAGAGGATGAGAAGAGGATGATGACGACGACCAGGATTAAAGTCGACATAGTTGGGGTTAGAGACCGTGTGTCATTATTATTATTATTGTGCAAGTGCGGTATGCAGTGGGATACATCCACTGTTTTTTGGTCTTTGTTGTCTGCATAACTAAATATGTACAATGTACAATGTACATTGTACAGAGCACAGTGTAGAATTTAGGGACTTGTGTATTTTGAATTTCGAATTTCGACATAGGCCTGGAATGGGGAATGGGGAATGGACGATGGAAAATAGTTGTGGCATCATCCGGATTTTAAAAAATACAAATACATAGCATTTTCTCATTTGTTTGTGTCACACTTCTCTCACTTGAAAAGTTTGTCATCAGTCTCCAGTCGTTCCTCCTCTACTCCTCTACTCTTCTCCATGTCATGTCATCCTTTGAAAATATCATCCCTTTAGTTTATTTTTTATTTCTAGTTTGTATACACATCCATGTTTTGCGTATTAGACATTCTCGCACATTCTTTATAGACCAACTATTTAAACTGTAAAATGCATTGGATTCGCATGTCTCACGCTTTTTAATAAGACTAACAATTTCTCCACAAAATTTTGCTCTCTTTTGAAAATCATCATTTGATATTTGATATTTTGTATTTTGTAGTTGAAATTTGGAATTTGACATCTACTCATTTTAAACTGGAATACAGATACAGATAAGTCATGGCTCATGTCTAAAAGAATTCTTCACGGACGAAAAACAATGTTTTAAAATGTACAGTATTACCACATCATACATTTTGATTTTTAAATGGTACATATAAATGAACTATTTACTTATAACTAATGTACTTATTAAGTTAAAGATGAATGAGACTCAATCTACACTGTATACTGTGCACTGTGTGCACTGTACAGCTTAAGAAAGGTTATACATTGTCACAGATAAAAATGAGAAAAGACAAAAAAAGGTCCTAGGATTGAAATTGTAGAATGTTGATGAGTCTGTATCTAAATATGGCATAAAATATGCACAATGTACAATGTACAGTCCTGTATTAGGTATTACGTACATGTTTGGTGGGGTACTTTTTGGAAAACTGAATTTACAGAACGTTAATAAAGAATACAGACATATTTAGGAAGCTCCCCTTTGTACTTTGTACGTATATTCATTACAACAATACTTTTGGATTTGAATTTGGATTTGATTCAGTTATAATATAATAATACTTTCATTCATTCCCTCACTCTCATGTTTTGTTTTCCTTCGTAGGAGCGTGTGATGGAAAAAAGAGACTTTATAAAATACGAGTTATGAAGAATTGCTTATAGATAAACCATAGATTTTGTACATACTTGGTGAAATTTCTACCCTGGCTGAGAACTGTGAATCGTAAGAGAATTGTATAATAGATATGTACATGACTTAAACTTGAAAATACTTTCATGTTCAGAGTTGGGAATTGATGTATAAATGATAAGGATAAAAACTGGAGGGTTGACACACTTGTGAGAGTTGTGAGCTGTGAGTAGTCTGCTGTGTGTAGTGTGCACTATTCAAAGATTAATGGAAGAGAGAGTAAAGGAAGGAGGAAAGTATGAGAATGAAAGGGAGGATGATAGAATCCGACGAATCCGGGAGAATTGAGAGAGACGTGTCGCGTGTTACCCGGGTCATCTCCTCTAGTTTGTTGCTGTTCCACTCTTTGGAACTCTTTGGAAAGCCGACAAACCATGGTGCTTATCAGAAGGATTTAGCGCCTTTTTACTTCCTCAAATAAACCCATGCCATACCATACCATACCGTGCAATGCGATGCACTCCATTATCCTCCTCTTTCCATTACTCCTATCAAACCCCAAATCTTCCATCTTCCATCATATAGGATCACATGCATAAATAAATGAGTGCTTCAATGTCAGTGTCAAAGTAGGCTCACGACTATTATTATTTCCCTTTTATTTTACACTGTCTGAATCACAAACACAAAGCAAAGTAATTCCAAATTATTATTATTATTACAACAATACAATTTTCAATACTATCCATTATTAATCAGATTTCACTCCGGGTTTCATGCTAGTCAACTTTTACTTTGTAAAATATATTTTGTACAAGATAACAATATACTTTTGAAGACTTTATCCACATTTCCTACTGCAAATTTTAATTACCTATTCACTACTGCAATTGGAAAATGAAAAGGAGAAGAAACACAAAACTGCATATTGTTTGGGATATTTTACTGCATATAAGTTATGCTAATAAAATATCTTTTGTTTTACTAGGTATTAATAATGCAGTCCATACTGAAACAATTTTAATGATGATAGACAGGTCAGGTTTATGCATTGGATTCTTTAAAATCCGCTAATGTTTGGTGCTATTCACATTCAAATTCATGTACAAATCCTGTGACAACCTTTTGGTACTGTTTTGAATCATAATTAATTTAGAATCTTGTTTAAGACGAGACATTTGTAAACATGAAATACATGCATCATTTCTTTTGTAAAACAGTGACAAAGAAGTGTTCCGGAAAAAAAGCTGGATCGGATGTTAAAATTTAGAAGCAATCTCATCCTTCCGTTTCTCTTTGAGGGTAATTCATCTACTACTACGTTCATGTACAATGCTCAATGTATATTACATATTTACACAAAATGCATAATGCATAATGTAGAGTGCTTTTTGTTTGTGTCTCGTTTGTTCCTTCACAGTTCAAGATCAGAAATCAGGAGCATGGGCATGTTGGGATACTGTTTACTTTTATATACATAGAAGTACACGAATGCATACCAAAAAGAATGAGGATCTTCCGATGAGCAGTCAAAGTACCAGAACCAATGACCAAGGAGCCACTACTGTGCACTGTGGACTGTATAATGTCCTTTACTCTCTTGTTTGGATTTTTTTTGTTCACCTGCTCAGCATAGCGTGCACTTCCTTTATTGTCCTCCTTGCCTTGTACTTGTACTTTGTACTTTGTACTTGCACCCAAAAAGTCAAATTTAAAGGAAATGCGACAAGTTTCCCTTGTGACTTGTGTAACATGACAATACTGTGTTCTTGTGGATTTTGTGGAAGTCTGGCTATTCCGTTTTTAAATGGACTACATAATGCACAATACACAACACATTTATTATCTATCTCCAACATCCGACTCAACCTGTACGAAAACTTTAAATCCAATCCTGTCTGACCCAAAATGTACAGTGTACAAGTAGAAAATGTTAGTCCACATGAGATTCTGCCACAAACCTCCGTCCATTCAGTATTCAGTTCAATCCTCTCTCAACCATGTACTAATTATTTGTGTGGGATGAATGAAATGAAGACGCAAGGAGCAAGACGAAACCGAACTTCCACTTGTATAGAAATTTGGAATAGCTCTACACTCTACACTCTACACACATCCTGGAAGAATTCTGCCCAACTTCCTGTTGATCATCTCTCCACAAATCTTCCGCTGCTCCACCCATTTAAAAACAACCAAAATAGTAAAAGGTACATGTGATTCATAAATGTGGTAAAAACATTTATTCATCCATTGTTAAATGTACAAATATCATAGATCATGTAGGTAAATGTACTTGATACATGATTTATTACGAACAATTTAAATTCAATATATCTTTTACAATTCAAATATGTTTAATTTGTGACTATAGGATGAATGTTACAAAAAGTATATTAGAAATATTAGAAATGCACAATGAGTGTAATACGGTAAAATGCTCCAAAGATTATGAATTATGAATTTGTTCAGGCTTTCAACATGGAACAATAAGGGATGAAGATTAGACTAAAAATAGAGGGCAGGGGGTACATGTATCATAATCATAGGGAACACGAGAGAAAATTGAGAAAGGAAAACGGCATACACACAGATATAAATGTATCTAGTATCTATCAATCTATACAAACATGGATTTACTCTCCCTCTCTCTTTCTATTCTCTATTCTCTGTTCTCTGCTCTCTGTCTTTCCCAATAAATGTAGGAATATGACGGGAGCTATTTTGATTCCAAGTTTGTTTCAAAGTCCCCTTCGTCATTCAGTTTGGAAGAGGTGTATTGATTAGACAGATGCAGTGAACCGAATATCGGAGCGTGCCTTTGCTCTGTATCCCAATGTTGGAGTGTATTTGTGTATCGCTTGGCCTGCCGTCATCCCCACATCGTGCGAGTTCAGAATTCAGGGTGTGGATTCGGACTGGACTGGACTACACTACACAACACTACATTAAGCTACACTAAACTTATTCTTACTTTTGTATCATAAAAACACAGAGAGCATTATGTTGCAATAGGTTTTGAGAATTTGGAATTCTATATTCTATAGAATTAACAATAAGAATCTAGACTGTGGAAAATATAAAACAATTCCAATTTCCAATCAAACTGCAGAAAATCTTGTAGGAGAATAAAGAATAATTATCGTTTTAAATTTATACTATGTTCATTTTTATGGGTTTTTTGCCACTGTTTGGGATTTGGGTCTTTTCAGGGCAATAATGATAAATATACTCAAAGAATATTCATAATAATTATTAAGAAAAATTCTATTCCAGCTTTTGATTCTACAAAATTTCAAAATCTCTATACTACGAGTAGCATTATATGTATTTACAAAAGTAGTGTTTGTTGCTGTGAGGGTTGAAACAGTATAAGATAGTATATTTACAATGAATGCATACAGCATACACAAAGTCATGTGCATATGTATTGAGTATTGAGTATTCAGGAATTGCATGTAGAAAAAGAGTAGGAAAACTGGAGGGTGGAAAAATGTTACAAAATTGTATGTGCACAGTTTACACACTGTGTACACGTGCATACCTTTTCCATTTTCGACTCGTAACTCGTAATAAACATTCACACACGAATGTTGACTGGATTTGGATTTGGATTTGGATTTGGATTTGGATCTGGATCGGGATCGGGATCTGGTTCTGAAACTAAAGGTATATTATAGGAAAAGTGAAATTGTATCTGTATCTGTCTTTGAGGATAAAATATAATATGTAGAATGTAGACTTTTACTATTTTCTATAAATGAAATACTTGCTTGAAATAGTTTTTATCATCTTCTCCGTCTCTAGTCTCTCTCTTCTCTCTTCTCTCTACTCTCTGCATGTGTGCATGTGTGGAATAATGTACATACCATACATATAGTAATTGTTTTTCTTCCCTTCCCCTTGTTTTTCTGTCTGTCCATTCTGCTTCTGCTTCTGGTTCTGATATTGGTAGTGGGACTGGTACTGGTACGCAATAAATAAATATGCTACACACTCCACACTTTTGTTTCTCCATCCTCCATCATATTCGACTTGTACTAGTAATTTTGTTATGTGCTTCATCAGACAAACATCCAAACATCGAAACATCCATACATTCTAAACTCTAAACACACTCCACTCGAGTCTGAAACTGCATACCTTACTTCCCCGTCTAATTGTAGCTCCCTGTTTGTGAACGTGAATGCTTTGAGCTTGGAGAATGTAATACAGTAGAGAGTAGACAGTAGACAGGGAAAGTTTAAATAGATTATGTATGGATGAGTGTGTATGCACAATGCACAATGTACAAAATAGGAAATACATCAGGTATTCAATGTAAGTATGTATCTGTGTTCTGTATGGGATGTACTGCAGAATGTAGAATGTAGAACTCAAGTGAGGGACATCTCTCTGTCTCTCTTCCCTTATTAATACATGCTTTCTCTCTCTCCCCTTTTATACTTTTATACGAGGAACACACGTCCTCGCATTCGTACTCGTATTTTAAAAAGTACCAGGCGCAATCATCATCATTTTACCAATGATTCCACAACAACCAACTCTAAAAGTATGTATTTAGTATTTATCATGTACCTCGTAAGTCCTATCTCCTATCTTGTATCATGTAAAGTGTAAAGGTAGTTGGAAAAATGAAGCACACGTCGAAACAGCAAGAGAAACAGAGAGAGAAATATCTAGAAAGGGAACAGACGGGCAGAGAGAGAGAGGAAAGATGGGAAGGGTGAGTGAGTATGGAGTATGGAGTAGTACTTGGATTGAAATACGGAATGACGAGATGACTCATCCAGGTGTGGTACACTTTTAGATAATTCCACTACAACTTGTAATATTCCGTACTCTTGAACCTTGATGAAAAAAATCCAAAAATCCAAGCTAGACAAAACTTTAAACCCAACCAAACCAAACCAATATACCAATTACTCATTCTTCATTCTTCTTGGAGCTGTACTCCTACTTCACCTTGTTCATTGTACTTCTCAGTACTTCCAATATCCAATAAATCAAAATTATGGCTTACAATTAGCAATTATTATTAGTTATTAGACATAACAGATTTGTATGAAAACTGCAGTTTTTGTTATATATTAACTCTAACAATTATATTCGTGTACTTTATACTTACTCGTGTTTTTCTCAGCTCTGAGCATTTTCTTCCAGAGTTGGTGAATAAAGGATGTGCAATGTGCAATGTGCAATGTTCAGGGTTGAAATGTTAAAAGTATATTAAATTTGAATTCTTTTTAACTTAATACATGCCATTATTTATCATATGTTCGTACACATACAAAAGAACAAAGGTGTTGCTACTAAAAAAAAACATACGTTCAGCTCTACACTTTTAACTTCCCATTAATACAAAATAGTTAATTAATCCAGAGTGAAAGCGAAAACGAGCATTCATTCCCTCATTTATCTTCATTCACCAGTCATCTTCCAGTCATATTATAGAATGAGCTTAATGTCTTCATTTCTGCCTGAAAAAGAGAGAGATCGAGAAGTAGTCAAGCATTGAGCAGAGTGAAGGTATTTTTGTCCAAGTAATTAGTAGTAACCATTGAAAATTGAAAGCTTCATCCGTTTTTTGCATGTTTCTGTATTTTTTCAATTTTCCCCTGCAAAATACATTTTTGTACACTGTGCGTTGTTTGTTCCTATTTGTTGTGTCGTTACTATTGTCTATTGTCACGTTTTACGTTTTATGTCCCTGAAGAGGCTGTTGAATTTTATTACATTTCACATTTCACAAGCCACAAGTATAGCAAAATTTTTCTAGATACTACATACTACACACATGTGTATAGTTGAAGTATGCAGAATGTAGAATGTAGAATTTAGAGTATGTACTATGTATAATTGATTACGGGTATTGCGTAAAAAAGGAGAATGCATTTCATTTCGTTCACATTTTGATGACTGATGGTGGATTTTTTACGAGCATAAAGTAATGAGTTGGTCCATCTCCACATGTTTAAATATTAAATACCTACCTCCTTTCCATTTCCAGCTGTACTATTTTTTTTACTATTTACTATTACTATTTTCCTGTCTAATAACAAAACAAGAAGCAAATGACAAAAAATTACTTGCATTTGTTAATTTACTATGAAGATTTTCACCAGAAGTAGTAAATACCTACACGAGCATATTTTGTCCCGGAAAAAAATACCATCGCAAACATATTATTAGCCCGGTGGGAATAACAATAACAACCTGGTGGTCCAATGAATGTGAATGTGAATGTAAATGTGAATGAGCTCCTAAAGGAATGAATAGCCAATTTGTCATCAACGAGTATACTTAGATGTATCATTTTGATGTATCTATTACATCAAAATGTATCTATTACATTTTATACTACGTATTATGTGTAAATAAAAAGAGTACAGATATTAGAGTAGATGCCATTTTAACCATTTTTACTCGCTGTTTGTATTTTGTATTCTATTTTTCAAAACAAATGGTAGTAATTGTTGTATGTCATCTGTATAGTATTTTATTTTTGCAAATAGTCGAGGAACTATTACACCATGGGTTGTAAGTTGTAACTGCTAATCTGCATATATAATTTGAGCCTATTTTCTACCTACGCATAAACAATAAACAATAGTACACATTTGACCTTGCACAAATTAAAATGGTAGTGATGACTCAAAATTTAAATGATTTCCTTATTGTTCATTGTTGAAAGTGTTTCTCGTTGTCAAATGACCTTTTAGGTACACGAGCCATCGCTCTATGAAACCACCATCTAATTATAGGGACATTTATAAGATTCACAAAAGTGGTTACTTATTTCAATCACAAGTGTTCTACTTTTTTTAACTCAATATTACAAGTTGCAAGTATTACAACTAATTCGTAAGTCTCTTAACTCGTAATATCAATCAAATGCATAAAAGATCCAATTTTTTGAAGGTTGTTGGTGCATTACTCCGTATTTTCTAATTTAACCTTGAATAGTATGAACCTTGAATAGTATGAACCTTGAATTATGTGCAACTTTAGTTTTTTGTAACTTAAAAGGTTTTACATATGGCTGTACTATGCACCATACATGACAAATTACTAATCTTTATCCATTATTCGGCTGTTACTTTTTGTAAAAACCACCAAGGTTATCAAACAGCACAAATAAATATGAAAACATTTCAATTCCCGAGGTTAAAAAAATTATAAAAGTATCCAAAATAATATGATTTTGTATTATGCATTTTTATAAGAAGACAAGATGAATAAAAGACTTATTGAATAGAATAGAATAGCAAGGCAAAGGATGTGAAAGACATGCATATAATGAAAGTAATGAGAGGTGAAAAAATGACGCAAGGCATGAAATCATCACATGTAAAATGTAAAAGAGAGTGAACGAAGGAATGAATGAGAATAGCCCAAGTATAAAGTAAATTCCCCTACACTTAAACTTACTCTGTATACTGTAAACTGAACACTATACGCACTATACAAACTACACACACTTTTAGATTTTAGATTATGAAGGGATATTTCTTTTTCATTGAGAAAAATCGGACTTCCTTTTGAATTTCCTTTTCCTTTTTTACGCTCGCGTAAGTCCACCATATCCACATCCACATCCATGTCTATTACCCATTTATCTGTAATCTAAACACATATAAGATACAAGACATATCCACTCTCCACTCTTCACTCGTGTATAAAGTATAAATAGGGGTTCTAAGTTGTAAATCGCTTTGGTGCTATTCTTTGAAATGGTCGTAGTAAAGTTTGTAGTATTTGTTTATGTGTAACAAGGAGGATGGAGAATGGGGAATGAAGAATGGAGTGAGGTCTAGACTCTAGAGTTTAAAAGTTTAGAGGTTTAAGGTGAAGGTGCTGGCTGCTCACTGCTGACACACCACCAAACTACAAACTACAGAGTGTCGGGTATAGAGTATAGAGTACTGCAGTGTACATGTGTATCTTAACTCACTCAATAGAATATAGAATAGAATTGCTAGTGGATTTCTAAAGAAAAGTATTCCTTTATGTTTGAGAACCTCACACTCGTACTTGCACTTTCCTTCCTTATTCCACTTTACTGTGCACCGTACCTTCACACATATATGTGTATATTCGTATACACCTGAGACAGAGGACTTTCAAAATACAAATACATGATATGAATGAATTTTAACTACACCTGTTGATGACCATTTTCTTACATGTAAAATAAAAGTATATACACGATGTATCATGAATCATGAACCGTATGGCTCGTCCCTCTTCCTATTTTCAAACAGTCATGTTACAGGTATCTTGTTCTGTGTTCTCTGTGCTACAAAACAAATTACAAATACAAGTACAAGTGCATGTTTTTACTATTTACTGTTTATTTATCATTCGTTTTGTCTTCACTCACTTCCGCTCCCCATTTCACTTCATATTATATATTTTGTATTTTATATTTCATGTCTAACAAGTGGATTTCTCATTTCAAGTTTTCAAGTTCAAAGTTGATATGTCCACACTATACTGAATTCTGACTACTTATTATTGATATTATCAAAGTTTACAACTCTGTTTGTATCCAGTCAACTAGTATTTTCAATGTCAATGTCAATGCCAATATTACATTCGGGTTAATTTATCAACTTGCTAGAATTTAATCATCTTTGTTTTCTTTTTCCTTTTCGACATTTATTTTAGAATTTAGAACTGATGCCACAATTCACAATTTGTCATATTTTATCTAATTTATGTAATTTGTGTAATCTCACAGAGTTTAATAGCCCGGATCAAATGGAGGGTAATAAATAGAGTATAGGTTCAAAACTCAATTTGGAGAAATTAGAATTAGATAAAATAAGAATAGGTCTGGACAAAGAACTCAACACTCAACTGGAAGTTTTAGTGGATTTTGGGTGAACAAGGAACAAGGGTTAAGCGTAAGAATGTTGAGTCGGGTTAGGTTTGGATTTGGGGTTGTCATCGTTTCGCCATTTGAGATTCATTAGGGTTGGGAATGGTCCAATGATGAGGATGACCCTAGAGTGTAGATTGTACATTGTAGAAAATATCTACTGTATACAAACCGTTTGCTTTCCTTTTGCCAAGTCTTCAGCTCTATATAATATGCCATTTTGTACTCCATCGTGCATCTCTATTCCGATCCGGAATCCGATTCGAAAATCGAAATACATAAAACTGAATCAGAATCCGAATCCAAATTGGAGCCTCATTTTAAATCCGAATTTTGTAGGGGAGATTTAAAGTGGGTTGTTAATACAGGGGAATTTCTATTTGTTTTGCCTTTGGCTTGGTTTGGTTTGGTTTGGTTTTGCTACACTTAAATCCATATCTAGTATCTAGAATCTTAAATCTAGAATCTAGCCTTTCTGCATCACCGTTCTTACCAATGCAAATGCTAATTCTAAAGCTCTTGCATTTTGAAACTGGAAACCCCATCGAGATTTCCATTTCCAGTTTCAGTTTCAAGTGTCATAATACATATTACATATGCATGTGTGTATTTTCTATTTTAGAATAGGCAGTATGTATGTATTTGTCTATTGAAAATTGAAAACTAATCTCAAGTATTTTATTGCCAGTTCCAATATTCTTTATTTTCATTCGAGATTTTCCATCTACTTTTTGCTTTAGCATCACGACACTTCAAGTTACAAATTTTACAAACAGTATAATACTTTATTATCTATGCGTAGAGACGACGATATGTACAAAATACAAAGGAATACAAAGTAAAAGTACTAGAAGTAGATTAGACATTGTACATATATGTGTGCAATATTTATTCAATGCGATGTGTGCAGTGTAAAAATTCCCGGGTATTTATTTTTAACTATAGGAAAATAAAACCTGGGGAAAGGTTAGGGTTTGGAGTTTGGTTTTATACTAATACTTATAGATAGCTGTCTCCTAGTTGTACAAGGGTAATTTTCCTCTGTACACTTTACACTGTACATTGTACATTCTGTATAATATATTATTACTGAGTATAAATTTGTATGTATAACTACTGATTAAGAGCACACGACCCCATAGCTGATCCTCGGATTCATATTCCGCATTTGTATTGTCATAGCATGTCAAGTCATACCATGGCACAAAGGTTTTCGGCTTTACGACGGATTCTAGATTCTAGCTCTGATGTCATGTTGAAATTCAGAGTTTGGTCTGTAGTCTGCACGTACTGATTATTTGTATGTACCAGGACGAATTTGAACAAACTAACCATGGTTTTAGAATTGAGAAGCCAATACCAATACAAGGCACTGGAGACAAGGAAACGGGAGTCTGGAGCTTGGATTTGGATTTTGGGTGGATGGTCATGGTCGGTGGGTCGTGGATCGTGGGTCGTAGAAAATGTAAAAGTGATAGAATGTTGACTAAATACTGAAGACTTGGATTCGGAAATCCAAGCTTTTGAAAGGCGGAGGACAAAGAACAATGCAGTGCAAATCCCTATGGCAGTGTGTCACTTATTCACATTTCCACATTTACATTCATTCATTGAATGAAAAGGGTTCAAAGCCAGCATAGCCCATCACATCACATCACAGTACCACACAAAATTCAACACAACACAACAACCCAGCACAGCATAGGGCAGAGCAACAAAGACAAGATCTGAGGGAATGAAAAGCATCGTTAATTTTTTTTCTCTCTCTCTCCCTTTCACATGGTAATAATAATGGGCAGTACGCAACATTGGAAAGCAAGCATGCATACATGCGTGTGTGTACAGAGTGTAGAGAGTAGAGAGTAAAGTGTAGACTACAGATATAAACAAAGAAGACAAGCCAGCTGTAATATATAATATACATTGCATGTCCAAAATCCAAACACCACGTATAATACAATACATACTTGTATGCAGTATGCATCCATCAATTGAGACTGGAAACTCGCGAGTCTCAGAGACAGTCCAGCGGAGATCATGAAACGTAGGCTTAGGCTTAGATTTTTAGACCTCTAAATACTCAGAGAGCTAAATTCTAGATTCTAGATTCTACGCTATACATGTAGATCATAAATACATATACATATTATATAGATAGACACATACTCTGCAATTTCTTTTGACCTCCATTCTGCATTCTGCATTCACATACAGAAAATTGCCTCTATACTCAATCCACTATCCACTACATGTATTTTGTGATATATAATGTAGCTACGACAATTAATAGTGTATTGCACACTGCATAACGTCCTGAGATTGTAATGGAGTGACAAGGGACTATGAAAAAGGGACAATGTTCAGTGTTCATCCTCCTCCATCCCTTATCCATGTGTGTACTGCGTACTACTTTATTCACCATATATTCTATATACTATGAATTTATTCTCATTCCCTGGATCTGGACCTGGACCAAAACGAAATACGTATGGATGTATTAATGTGAGTGTGTAGTGTGTAGATTTATATGCACAATGTACTGTGTACTGTGTACAGTACACAATACACTCACATATGTTCACATTCATCCTGAGCAGGAGTAAAAGTGTAGAATCATCTGATGTCACTAGAACTACAAGTAGAAAAATACTGTAGAGTAAATACAAGTACCTTTACATTGTACACTGTACATTGTACATACATTTCATATTTCTAAGGGACTTTTAGAGAAAAAATTGTGATAATACATAATGCACATTGTACATGTACGATGTACGTACAATCCTCATTGTTGCTGAAATAGTAGAATGGATAGTAAATGTGTGTACAGTGTACATGTGTGCATGAATATGTGGTGTATGTATGAAGATTGTAGATGTACATATGTGGAAAAGATGTATGTAATGGACCAAAGAATGAATGAATAGATGTATGTAGATATGCACAACGTACAAAGTATACATAGAGAGGGAGAGAGAGATCCGAATTTCAGTGCATGGTGCAATGGTTATATGAGGATGAAAGTGAGTGAGTCAGCTGTCGCGTGACAGCCAGGTGGGTTTCACAATAAAGGCGCGTGGCATACATAGAAAAGGGCCCACACCCTCAGTCTCTCTACTTCTCTCTCTCTTGCTACTCTCAGTTTTCATTTTTCATCCCTATACACTACAAACTACACACTACACACATTTGTGTACATGCACTTGGTTTATTTTATTTTATTTTATTTTTTGCTGTGCATTGGTTTATCAAAAGGGACTCTGTCCCTTTTCTCTCTCTTGTCACTCTCGCACTTCCAGCTCTTTCTCTTTATAAAGAGTGAATGTGTGTAGTGTGTAGTTTTTAGTGTGTGTATATATCGTATATTATAGATATCTAGATAATGCTGGATTTTTTGGTTTTAGGTTCTTATAATTTGAACCTGCCATATCGTAAGTGGAATGGGACTCCCATCACAAAGTCATAGAGACAGACAGACAGACAGACAGACAGAAATACAAACGAGAGAAAGAGAACGAGAATGTCAGAAAAAATCCACCAAACAAACCAGCCTTGATGAATTCGATAGCCAACAAATAGCAAAGAGGGGAGAGTGAAACTCCAGAACAGCAGCAAGATCCGATTCCGATTCCAATTCAGTGAGAGAGAGAGAGAGAGTTGAAATTTGAAAAAATTCAAAATGAACCAAGCCCTCAATGTACAAACAGCCCAAGTCTTTATTTAAATGTGTGTACAAAAATACCATTTTTATTTGCATTCAAACTGGTACAAATTCACTTGCATTAACTATAAATTAAGCTTTGAAAGTGAGTAGTATGAGTTAAAATGAGTTATCAATTATCAATTTAGAATTTTGGCATTCTCATAACATAGAAAAATACCTTATTTTCTCTACAATCAAAATTCAAAATAAAGTAAAATGTTTCCAATCCAGTCCAAAAGGTTTGCTCTTATCATTATATAGAGTAGAAAATCGAGATTTTACATGTATCATATCAACTATGGTCTATATCCTGAAAAGGGAAATAATAAAAAGTCCAGTGGGAATTCTAAACTTGCCTCTAATGAAATAGAGCAGTCGGAGTCATTATTAAGGTTCTAAATATGCGTCTCAAGGGGAAAAGTGAAACTTGTAACTTTTCATTTAATTTTCGAGATTCTCTGACACACATTTTATTTATATCTTTTCTAAATTGTTTTATACTTTATACTTTATGCATTGTGTTTTTGTAAGCTTTTGAAAATTTGAAGTAATGATAAATTTTATATTTTGTACATATTATATTTTACATTTACAGTCATTTTTTATTTAAAAAAATATAACACTAAAAGGATGTGAAAATAGACAAAAGTGTAGAAGAAAAAAAAATAAGTAAAAGGGAAGAAAGCGCCTCAGTTGCGTGAAAGAGATAAAGAATGCAGTTTTCTTGTTCGTCACATTTCCCTGCCTTGTGCGCTTGCTACTTGCTCCACACGCACAAAGAGGAATGGAGAAAGGAAGGAAATTGGTCGAGGACGGCAGAGTTGCAGTACGCATTTCTCGTGGTTTCTCGTGGTTTCTCCAGCACCCAGCACAAGGACATGTGTGAACATGAGCAAAAACTGTCAAAGTGCACCGTCATGATGCTACAATGGCATCAATCTTTGATGCAGCGCTGAACGGAGAATGTACGAACAAGAACGGTTCCCTTCCCGTTCCTTGCCACTGTAGTACAGCTTCTTAGGCGAATGGTAACTGGAGAGAGCATGTGTGAAAAATGTACAGTGTTCAGGAGTGGGACGAGGGAACTTTTCCATGTTCCAGATTCTGGTTCCAGCGAGAGAGAAAGAAAGAGAGGCCAGCTTTTGGTTCACTATTCTATCCTGTTTTCCGTAGGCTACAGGGCTTCAGCTCAGCTCATGCCCCCTGCTCCAAATCTACTCTTTCTCCACAGTTTCTTTTGGACAAAGTCATTTCCATCCCACTGCGGTGAAGAAACCACAAGCAGAGCTGGACGAAATATCAAGCCCGCTCGTACTTTCCCCAAAGATTTGATCATGTCTTGTGTGACTTCCTTCTTCCTCTTCGTCTAGTCCTATAGACATGTATCATGTAGTATATTACTATATGAATTCCCACCTACATTTTACTCCTACATATTTCTGAACAGATACCTGTCTCTACCTCTCTCTCTTTACAAAAGCCTCAACTCAACGCCCGACATTTTTACTCTTTACTCTTTTATACGAATATCTACTCGAGTAAACCTGCAAAATAAATTCTCCGGCTCCCACATTTTTCTACATTGTACATAGTTTTTTCGCATACACCCACAGTGAAGAACTTATTACTTTATAATTTACAAATTGGTTTTTGATTTCTCCGATTTCATTAAAAATTAAGTTCTTAAATTGCTCAATGTACATTGTATATTGTACTTTTTTTGGAATTTCCCAAACTTCAAACTCAAAAATCAACAAAATTTAAAGTATTTAAAGTATCTCGTTATTAATATTTTGAAAAAAAACGTAAGGGATTCCGCATCATAATTATAATCATTTTTAATCAAGTGGAGTTATTTAGTCTGTAGTCTGTGTGTATTATTAAATTTATGCATAGTATATTAATGAGTGGAAAAAATTCAGTGTAAGTTAAACATGTCTTGATTCTTGATTCTTTTTGTATGCAAATATCAATAAGGAAATAAGAACGCAAAAAACAGAAAGAAGTTTTTTACTTGTTTATTCTTTTTATTATTGGTAGTAGGGAAAAAAGTATTTGAAAATTTATTATTAAATCCCACAAGTGCGGAAATTCAATTTCCCCATTTTTCCTCTCACTCTGTTCATACGTACATAAAATGTACAGATATATTAAAGCACCAAACACACACATACACATACACGAGTGGAAAGGAGAGAGAGTAAATGGTAAATGGTAGACAGAGCTTGAGTTTGAGCTTCAACTATAGAGAACTGCGGATAAAATGAAGAGAGGCAGCAGAGGAAAAAATACTCAAGAATTGGGGTGGAAGGTTACAAAAGTTAGAAACCATTAGCCCACTATACAAAATACATGTGTATAATGTATACATATGTATCAAAAGGCACAAAGTTTTTTTCCGCTCTTTTACATACACACACACATTTTTGTATGTGATGTTTAGTGTGTATTAGTGTGTAGATAAAAAAAGGAAGATGAACTTTCACTTCTCTCTCCTCTTGCGTTTCTTTCACTTTTCCCAAGTGAACACGGGAGCATCAAATCAATTGAACGTAAATAAGCTTAGCCAATTCCGAGTTCATTTTTCAACCATTCCTCCGCTTTCACAGCAAGTAACTTTACAATGTACAATGTACAATGTATCTACAATCTACAATACATTAAACTATCATCAAAACTTTGTGTTACCAAGATGATGATGATGCTGTAAGACTGTAAGAGGATGAGTTGCTCGGTGACGCCCGTGATGGAACGGAATTGATCTTCCTCCTCTTCATCTTATTATTACTATCGTCATCATCAGCATCAGCATCATCATCATCAACATGAACAACAACAAGAGTTCTCCGTTCTCATTTTGTGTTTAAAAGAAAAATTGTATTAGGACTCTTCTCCTCTGAGAGAAAAAATAGCAGCTCATAGGATTTTCCCCTTTTTTTCCTTCTTTTGAAATCTATAAATAAATAAATGGATCATAATTCCTAAAATACGTCAAAAGAATCATTCATACCCACTTCCCACTTCCCACCGTCGACAGTCGACACTGTTCCGTACCGTACTTTACAGTCAGAATGCTATTGATGAGAGAGCTATTTGTTACAAATTATGTATAAAACGGAAGACAACAAAAAAACAACAAAACTGAATTACTGAATTACCATGATCAAAAATAGAGGTAAAACCTCCGTTTTTATTCTCCGGAGCTCCATTCTTTGTGTACTTTAAATTGCTAATTTGATTTTCCCTCTTCTTTTCTTGTCAGTCTTTTCCTTTTTTCACTTTGAATTAGATTTTTCCCCTCTCCTCAAAACTCAAACTCAAAACCTTAAAATTTCTTCTTCTTCCGTCTTCTTTCTTCTTTCCTTTGTAAAGTAGCTACTGTAAAGTGTATGTACGTTTTAGAAATGTGGAGCCTTTTATAGAAAAATAGTCGTGCAGAAAATCCTCTTTTCACATTCTTTTGTACAAAAAATGTAATACCTTTATTTGGGATACTAATGGTAAAAGATGGAAACAGAAATCTGTTACCAAATTGTTGTACATACAGAATACAGAGCATGTACAATACAAAAGATGTCATCGCTATACTTTTATATACAAATAGCCTGGTTTTCCATTAGCTTGTGGTCGAATGTCAAATGTCGACTGTCGCAAGTCTAAAGTAGTACATGGTTTGACATTTGACTCAAGACTCAAGATACTTGAACAGAAAGTTATTTTGTCCAATTCCTATCATTTTGTCATTCCTCGAATTCTCGAATTCTCGAATCCTCAAATTTCTTTATCCTCCATCCATTCCATGAGCCATGAGAGACACGGAATGGGAGAGAAAGATGTGCATTGTGCATGGCATTTGGCATTGACTCGTCTTCGTCTCTCGTCTCAACTTGAGACCTGAGACATCCGCATTTTACAGTACAAAGTCCAGAGAACGGAGAATGTCGATGTGGATTTCGAATATCTCAAATGTCGAAAACCGTGAACCGTGGAAAGCCAAGGGATTTTCCTAAGTACCGAGGCATTCACAATTCACTACATTTCCCCAGCAGACAGCACACAGAAATATCTTGTAAGGTGAGAGGGATTCACAAGGATTTTCCTGTGATTCTTTCTTTGGTTGATGATGGGAGAAATCAGAAATGATAAATCGGAATGGCATCTGGAAAAAAGTCTACAAAAGTTATGTCAAGCACCTTCAACTCCAAACCAGAAATACGTGGTTCGTAGTTAGTAGTTACACTACAAAACCTACAACACATCAAAAGATATAATAAAAGAACGTAAAGGATTCATCCAAAAGTACTTATATTATTAGGTATGATATGGATGCCTAAACATATTGTGTATCTTCATTTGTATCGTTCTTCCGTGAATGTGAAATGTGTATTCAGATTCATATTCATCTTCAAGTCTATAAGAAGTTTACAGGATCAGTTGATTTGAATATTGAATATTGAATATGTACTAGTGTACAAAGAGTGCACATGTCAAGAAGAAGGGTGATTCCACCATCTCTTTTGTTTGTGTTATTTCTGCAGTTGGACGTTGGAGGAGAATTAGTTTGGAAGTGGATAGAAAGTGAAAGGGAAGCTCATACATCATATACACGAGGCACTAGACACGAGACGTTCTTGCCCTTTATATCTTCTTTCTTTCCTTCTTCTTCTTCTTGTTCTTCTTCTCTCCACTTGTCTGATAAAGCCTGACACTCTGTTGCTTGCTCCTGTGAGAGAATTGGGAGAAAAGAAGCAACTACGAGCTACAAGTTACAAGTGGCTGAAGAATGAAGAATGTGAATGGGGAAACATATTCGTAAATGGGGTATTGCTTTTTGGTTTAGTGTTTGGTGTGTGGCATTTGGTCGTGGAGTGGTAAAGATGTATATTATGGATATTATGGCGTGACGAAGAAGGCTTTTGATTTTTGATATTGGCGAGCAAAGTGTTGGGTGTTGGAGTCAATCGGATTTTTTCCGGGTATTTTCTTCCCACTACATTCTACATTCATAAAACTCCTTGACTTTTGTCTTGGCATTATACATTTTGTGCTATTCCTTTTTCACGGAGTACACAAACCATGAACGGTACGGTTCCTCCGATCTTTGAGTGTGGTTACCCAAGTGTGTAGAAAGAGCAAAACATACGGAATTTACTCAAAGAGACAATATATTTATATTTATATAAATACGGTAGAAGGTAGAAGGCAGACAACAGGAAATAACTTAGTTTGTCTCAACTCTCAATTCTCAATCCTCTAAATACTCAACAATATGCAATACCTGGACAACTTTTAGAAACCATTTACTTGTTCTAGTTCCAGTCTTCTGAAGCTCAACCTCACATCGTAAAGGTATATATAGTACTTATAAATATAGATACAGTTCTTGAGGACGCTTAAAAAGCCTCACGCATAGTAAAACAAATAGAATTTGGGGACAATGAGACGAAGGGAGGAATCAACATCTCTTTTTTCTTTGTGATATTGCCATTTGCAATGCATGTGTACTTGTTCTTGAAGTTGAATTTGAATTTTATATGCAAATTGAATACAGGAACATTTTATAGTCTAGTAAATTGTGCATAAACTTTCCTGTTTCTTTGTTTCTCTCTCTCTCTCTCTCTCTCTTGCTGCCGACTCTCGACTCTCGACAATGGAAAAACAGTTGGTACATTTCTCTTTCGTATCTATTTTGGATTTTCATGTGGTACAGGGTACAGGAAATTGAGGAATGGAAAGATCATTGATCATTGAAATATGTACAATGTACAACGTGTAATACTTTCTGGTATAGAAATATGTCATAGAAAATTCAAAACTAAAAGCAAAACAGATTCTCAGAATCAACCCGTATAGAAATTTGGTATTTGAATTTTGTTAAGGTACGGGAGAATAGAATGAAAAGCTTGTTTGCTTTCTCATCCTTCCCGTTTGTATTTTGTATTTCATATTTTATATTTTGTATCCTCATGAATTTTGAGGAGTTTTCCGGGTAGGAAGTATGTAGAGTTGAGAGAGAATTTTAACAAGCTTTTGGTTTTGACACAATCACAATACCTCATAAAAATCCATGTGCATCACATGTACATTATACATTGTACATCATACATCATGCACAGTCCGCAGTATATCCTTTATACTTTTTACACATTTTAAAGCACAGGACACACAACTTGTATTTATTGAATCATAAATGTTGATGTACTGATACAATGTATATTTTATAGACTGCTGTTGCTGTTGTAATGCGGAATTCAGCAAAATAATGATGGAAAATCCACGTAGGCACAGAGCACAGATGACGATAATGATGATGATGATGATGATGATGGTGATGGTGCAAGGATGCAAAACCATTCAGAAGTGGAGACTGTGGAGAGCGATAGAATTTTTTTTCGCGCATCTGTCGCTCTTAAAATTTCTCCCCTCATCATCCTCACTAGCAGAACTTAGTACTCAGTACTCACCATACCATACACAATACAATACAAAATACATACATGTGACATGTAGATTGTAGAGTGCAGAGCTGGAAATCCGAAAGTTAAAGCCAAAGTATGTGGAAGTGTACAATGTACATGTAAAGTATAAAGCATAAAGCATAAAGACAGATCTGTGAAGACCTTCAAATTTACATTGTACATATGAATTCTAATCCGGAATCCTGAATCCCGAACCTATTTCTTCCTATTAGACATTAGACTAGCAGACTTTTATCTATGATTCCCATCACCATCCACTTCATTTTGATCAGCATCTGCATAATACTCCTCACTGTTTACGCACTTACATTCTACATTACATATTACATATTACACGCACTGCACGAGCCAGTTCTCTCCATTTTATTTATAATACGGGTGACTACCCACATTTATAACAAGTACAATGTACAATGTAAAATGTACATGCCATATACTTAATATTTATCATAGTATTAATGCAAGAAATAGTTCAGTCATTATCAAATGTATGAAGTATGAAGCACATCATATGGGCAATTCTGCATATTATATATAGTAGACAGTAGACAGTACACAGCTTCACAGCTCACATGTTTTCTCTCGTCTGATTAAACCACAATAAAATATATCGATATTCATTCTTCATTCTTCATTCATTCATTCGGTCATTCATTTCCTAAAGGACTCGGTACTTTTTACACATGAGTTGTATGTAGAATGTAGATATGAGAGTCATGATATGGTGAAGACACTCAAGTTCCTGTCTGTAGTCTGTAGTCTGTAGTTGGACGGTATACATTATACATGTGTGTATGTGGGAAATTCGTGGTGGTGGTGATTCTTCAGTTTCTTTGTACATTGTACATGCAGATGAATTTTACATGATAAAAGATACAGTACACAATTTTCAATGGCTCCACATTACACATTACACAATGTAAAACACTTGGGTAAAGTCAACTTTGTAGATTATAGATTGTAGATGGAAATTGTGAATTGTGACATATTTGAATATGTATATTTATGTGTAGATTGGGGATGAAAATTAAAATTGAAATTTCCACTGTCATGAGCATTTGTTTCTCAAAGTTGATAAGGGATTGAGAATTGAGAATCACTTTTGAAATTCATAGCCCATATCCAAATCACAATCAGAATCACTTGAAAAACTGGGCCACTCTCTCTCATCTCTCATTCACCCTGTTCCATGTCGGCGGTCAATGAAATATTTGTCCTAGTACATACAACATGCATGATATCATCTCTCTCTTATGTCACAGGGGAAACTGAAAACTGACAAGAATATTGAATATGGAATATTGAAGATTGAAGGCAAAACAACACTCAAAAGATGTGTATTACACAGTCAAAAGTAACCGTAATTAATTTTGTTGTAACTCTTGGAAAAATTACTATAAAATGTAACAGTTTTTGTACAGTCTAGAGCTGGAGTCTAGACTGTAGACTCGAGACTACTTCAAAATGAGGAATGTGACTGAATCATATTCATATCATTTTTCAAAGCATAGTGAATTGTGAATTGTGATGCATTGTTATTTTTGAACAGTTTCCACTCATTGAATACCGCTCTATTTTTTGTCCATGATAAATTTTAAGATATGGGCCAAGTACTTTTATCGTGGATTTGTGATGGATATCTTCTGCCAAATTTATGATAATCAATGCAAAAAAAGGTGAAAGAGACACTTGATATTCAGCATTCAACCAAAAGCTATATATACTATATATATTGTCTATTTTTTGTGTCATTTATACAAATGTATTTCCAACGACCGCCAAGCCGCCACTTGGACTTTTTTTACTTTCTACATGTCGCATGTCCCACTGAGAGGCTTCTTCAACCCTCAAAATGATCGGAGGAAAAAGAGTTTAAATGGCTTCAGGTATACAAAATACAAAGTGTAAAGAGGCTTTGTCATTCTATCTCTGTATTCTGTATTCTATTCAGTTTTTAATATCACCTCATCTAAAATTTCAATTGTCAACGAATTGCAAAAGGATTAAAACATTTAACATGTTATAACTTATAACATAAAAAATAAGGCAAGTATAATAATGACTATTGTTAAAAACTATTCCTGAGAATTCAAATTCAGCCCAATGAAAGATATTTATTTATTGTATGAGTTTGAGCTATGAAAACATTTTAGGGGTAGTAAAAACATTTGAATAAATTTTAGTCTTCAAGTATTCGATTAGAATTGAATCTTGTACACATCACATGGTAAATACAAAATACAAATACAGTATGCTATTTGTATTGAGTATTGAACAATGTATATTTTCAAGTACTATCCTCATTTTTTCTTTGTGGAAAAGTATCTGTAATATTCAGAAATAGACGTAACCGTGTTCATAAAGTACTCATGAATAAAATCTTTTAAAATGATATGATCATTACTTGACAATAAAAAGGATTCTTGTGCATTTTACATTTTATGGGTTTTGTTCACTCCTTTGATTTACAATATTACAAACGTGTTTCTTTTTATTACTGTGAAATTCACTTCAGTTTGCGCAATACAATGATGATTTATTATCGATAGAAAAGTATACATGAATGCACTGATTTTTTTTTACTGCCTACCACTTGTGTTTCTATTCTTGTTTTAGTGTCATACATCTACAATCTACATTGAATATAATGTACTTTGAACACAACACACAACTAATGTATTTCTCGCGTAAAACAAAATAAAAAAGAGTACTCATGATTGTGAATTGCAATGAATTTTAGTTTTTACGTATTTGCATTTCCTTTTTTATGTTTTGTGTTTTTTATTGTTTCATTTATCAGAAGAGCACAAAGGACAAAATAGTCAAACAATTTTTTATTATATTGTTGAATAACAACTAAAATAGAACAGTGAATACATTTGTAGCTCATCAATAGTTTCAAATTCTTTTGTGGTTTGTTTTTTTCATTCAATATCACTATGTTTATTGTTTGGATGCTATGCATTTTATTTTTTAAGTATTATTTGTGTTCTCAAATATTTCCGTTTGCTTTTTATTATCCTTACCATACACATTACAAAGAGGGCCAAAATCCAAATTTTAAGGGAAACAATCTAGCCTAATCTATTTCTCTGCAATCTACAAACTATAAACAGGGCTAAAGTTTTGGGATTGCCATTCCTTTAAATGAATCGGGTTTGTAATCATTTAAACTCCAACTCTTCGTACTAGTAAAGAGGTAAACTCAAAAAATATCACTGGTTGTCCTCTTGTAAAAACTAAAAATGATTATCTCTGTCATCTCTCACATCTCACTTATTCACTTATAAAAAATGAAAAACTCAGGCTGTATTTTTATACAATGAATTTAGTACCTGCATCATAATATGCATTTTAAATGAGTAATATACATAAGAACCGAAGACCTGCTGCGTCTTGGCGTTCTTCTATCATGTATGATCTATGATATTTCCAATCCCATGCACTTGTATAAATATGGGTACTCAAGTGCCGACCTCCTATTAAGTTTTACATTTTCTGCCCTTTGTCTTCTTTCCTTTCCCTTGAAGAAAATGAGGAACTATAGACAATACATGTTCAAGTACATTTACAGAATGTCCTCATATCATATATTATATATTGTACATTGGACACAAAGGATTACACAAGGAAACACAAAGGACAAAAACTCCACAATCAAAGTGTTCAGAATTCTGAACGCTCAAAACTCCAAAACAAATAACCCTGTGGCAAACCAAAATATAACCACAAAACATAAACCATATGTAAACGTAATAGTTAGTATTTACCATCTATAAAAAAATCTATTCTCATTGTTACTTTTTTTGACAAACCATAAATGCTTGATCATAATCTGTAATCTTTAAAATAAAAGAGTTGAAAGAGTTGTCAATTGTCAACTTGTTGATTTAATTTCTACAAATAACAATACAAACCCGACCGTAAAAGTATATTGAATTCTTTTGCATTTGATAAAAAACTTGTTTCATGATAAATGCTCAAGACTCAAAAACTCAAAACTCAAGATTCAAGATGTATCAAAAATTGAGCTGAAGTACACAAAAGGGACAAATAGGCATAATGATATAGTAATTACACTTCTCCATGGAAAAAATACAGTAGTACTTGTACCTTCTACTTGCTGTTCCATTCCTCCTTTTCCTCCTCTTTCCTTTATCAATGAGAATTAAGAACAAGTCTTATTGTACATTGTACACACAGTGTATACTGTATTCAGAAAACCTTTTACCTTGTTGATAAATGTTAACATTATTATACAATAATAGCATCATCATATCCACTGAATGAAAGAAAGAATGAATGAAAGAAGGAATGGATAAATGAATGAACGACTGGATGAATGGATGAATGAATAAGATTGGATGAATGCCTGAATGTTTGAATCAACTTGAAGCTTGAATCTCAAATCTCAAATCTCAATTTACATCTCTTGAAAAGAAAAAGAGAGGAAAGGGAAGGACTTTCCCTCTCCTTTTGCAAACGCCTTATTCATTTAGATTGTGAACTGCGAACGGAGAGATCCCAGCAGAGACAGAGATTGCTTTGGTTTCCTATTCGGATTCAGAAGAGGGGTTCTTTCCATGTTGTTTCTTATTGTATCCATATTCTGTACTTTGTATGATGTTCCATTAAATTACATTCCCATTCTTATTACACTTTACAATCATGTAGTGTGTAATATAAATATCTCTATTATGTCATAGGTCACACATGTTTGAAATATAGGTTTGAAATTTGTATAGTATTTGTGTATTTGTACACGTGTTTATGATGATCGTTTTGAGTAGTGAGCTTTAAACTTTGAGCTTTATGAACATAAAGAAGCTGGACTTACACCTTAATACATAATACATAATAAAGTTGGACGTACGATGAGAACATGTAACATATGTATCTTATAGATAATACATGAGGCTTGCATAATGGACAAATTTTTAAACTGTGTACTCACACTCTTCACGGTTAGGTAAAGAAGAAGAAGAGGAAGAGGAAGAGGGAAGAAAAATAGAGGGGACAGAACAGACGAGAACAGGCTTATAATAAACTTATTGTATAAGACTTGGTTTTGCTTACTTAAGTGAGTATGAAGTATGAAAAGTATGAAACATGTATAAATAAGTAGTTGGTACACTTGGTTGGTTGTTTGTCGTAAGAGAGAAGGGAAATGAAAATGAATGTGGTTGAGGAGGGCTGCTTTACACACGTCTAAATTCTAAATTCTAATAAAACTTCGTGCTGTGAGGTGCTCTTGTTGAATGTTGAATATGGGCTACTTGTACTTGATAAGTATGAATACAGTTAAATAAAAATCTTTATGAGGCATGTAATACAAATGTCTACAGTCTACAGTCTACAATCTACCGTACAGTAGTTTGTAGTTTATCTACCACGTCTCATTTCTCACTGTACACTTTATTCTTCTTATTCACTATTCTACTTCATTCAAGCTTCCAGCCAAGTTCAGCATTAATATCATCCCCATTACTAGCATCTAGCATCTAGCATCATCGTCTAAGTGTAAGCGTAAAGAGTAAAGAGCATTGAGCATTGAAAGAGGGAGAAATGAAAGAAAGAAAGGACAACCCCTCTATTCTACTATATCTACATTCTACATGTACTCTGCTCCTTTTCTTTGCCCCACTGCCTCTCCGTCTTACATATTTAGACGGTAGACCTTTCTATATTTACGATACCGATATTTCTATCCCCTGCTCCTTGTCATACATTCATTCATTCCATCGCATATGTACAATGTACAATGTACAATGTACAGTTGTGTGTGACTAAAACGCATAGTACAACTTTACACTGCGCTCAACAGGTTCTACAGAAATAAGAAAAGAAAAATAGGACTTTATTTATTCCAATTCAACATTTCATCGTATGCATCGTATGCAGTATGCAGTCGGCTCAAATCAAACCCAAATTACACCATCACATCATAAAAACAAGAAACAAGTGCAGAATTTCTCATTCAACTATTATTTAAGGTGCAAAGTTGAAATATTTAGCGGTGAATGTAGAATTTAGAATATTTAGAAACTTTTGGAAACTCAATTTTTGCAGCGAGCATGAAATATTTTTCGCCTCGCTTCTTTTTATTAAACAATTTTTTAAGGAAGCGCATGTAAAGCAAAAGGTAATAAAAAGTAAAAGAAAAGTGAGGAAGACGGAAGACGGAAGGAGAAATAAGGAGCAAGATGGATTTAAAGTTTAAACTTCCACAGGACTTCCTAGAACAAAGAGGAAAAGAAAACCAAGAGAAAAATATGGAAGTTTGTCAAGTGACTAGTGTCTAGTTTTAATTTTCAAAACGTTGAGGAATTGTACAATACGTTTGCTCTTGAAACTGAGTAAATTGAGTAAAAGTACAAGCATCACAGCAGAAGAGGTGGAGAAAAAGTACATTGTACATTGTACACCGGGCCAAAGGGCGAGCATCATGGATCATGGATCATGGCAAAACATAAATTACCCTTTAAAATCCTAAAATTTGGAATCTTCAAATCAGCTGCTAATATTTCTATGCATTTCCCAATATCTACAAGATGTAGTTCCTCCTTTTTTTTCTTCCATCCTCTTGTCAGCTTTCCTACAACCACTTGATCTTTACCCAAAAATCATCATTATATAAGACAACATGTTTCGCGTCCGCACACCTTCAACCCACACACACACACAAATCTATACATTATATAAATACATGTAAACATTTGTATGTTTTAAGTCGGCTGGATTCATCTTTTTTGGGTCATTTTATGTCTGTAATAATTTCAACTTGTATGCATACACGTACAAAGTACACACATGTATATTATATATGATGTATTTGTGTACTTTTCAAGTGTATAGGAATTTTTTCCAGCTTCCGAATAATGTTTCAAAATGCGGAAGGTATTGCTTTGCTCATTGTTCATCTTGTCTATGCTTGTGCATCACATGTTACATGTTACATACTGAAGCTCAAGTAATTCTGTGATGATGATAATGACAATGTGTAAGGATTGAGGTAGAATTTTACAAGGAGCAAGCAGCTGTAAACATTGATTTTTCCAGTTTCCAGTTTCCAGAAAACCCCCAGTAACCGAAGCATAGTTTTTCTTTATGTTTTGTGGTAAAACTTTGTTTCTGCCTTTCTTTCTACAAACTACAAGCTACAAAGAGTTGCAGTACATGTAGTACATTGTACATTTGTGTGTGCATAAGGACTGGTGTGTGTCATGTAATTTAATTCATTTTCTCTTTACTCTAAAGGAGCAAGCACAAATAAAAGACGTGAAAGGAGATAGCGATAAGAGGATCCCCAATTCTCTAGATCCTCATCATGGTGGAAGAACAAAAGACAAAAGGAAGAAGAGTAGAAAAATATCTTTAAAATCATGATTTTGAAAACCACATTTGACCGAGTTTGCTCTAGAAACTCCTAGAATTCGGAAAGACGAATGAGTGTGGAGTGAGAGAGAAAAGGTAAAGAAGAACAAAAGGTCTACTCCAGCGCAAGCAAGATGATTGTTTAAGTGGTTTCACTCAAAGAACAAAAGTATAATATTACATGTTATTAAATACGTACAACGTACGGCGTACAGCATTCACAAACATAAATACATTGAACATTGAACTAGTATTTTCAATGTTGTGGGCTGGTACTTGTGATTGGAAGCTGGAGCCATTTAACATTTTAACGGGATTGCTTTCAATTTTCAATACTCAATACTCAGTGCTCAATATTTAATACTCACTAGTCACTAGTACCAGATTCCCATTTTCAATTTCAACTTTTCTTCCTCATTCCATTCCCCATCAGATTCCACACACGTAGACACATGTGCTGTAGCTTTTTTTTGTTATAAACAACTCATGTGTGTCTTTGAGTTCAATTTTGATCAATTTGAAAATCAATTTAGTTGCAAACAATAGGGAAGAAGAAACAGAACAGATACAGTTAGGAAAAAAATCAAGAGGTCCACACTGCACACTGCACATCTGCTTGCTTTTTGCACAAGCATTACTGTTGTATACACATATAAATACTTGAGTTTTGAATTATAAAATCCCATAACATAATAGAAATCTGTCTGTATTACCAACTCAAAACAGATATAACAGGATTTTTTCTGTTGTTATTAAAATAAAAAGAATGAAAGAATGTGCTTGGCAAATACTAAATACTACTTGAATTAAAATAAGTTTGGTTCTGCAACCATTCAAAGTTCAAAATCAAAATCAAAATGTTGTTGAATATGATTCATTTCTTTTATCAACTTTTGAGTCATATGCCATAGGGATGAGATGTGTAAGGGAATGTGCAAGTGTGCACAGGATTGCATACATTGTAAATTGTAAAATAGATATTTTACATTTAATATTCCATACACACCTTGTCTTCATTGTATTATTTATTTATTGAACGCGCGCTCTTTCCTTTATTATTTTGATTTCTCTCTCTCTCTATCTGGGTCTGTATTTTTTTTTCTGGATGCAATCCTAAAAATACCTTTAGATTTAGATTTTTGTTCCCTCCTGCATAATGTTAATGTAAATGTGACAGACAAATGAAAATGAGCATTAATCGCTTTGTTCTCCCTTCTCCTGCAACATTTCCCGCTACACTTATCTACATAATGCATAAATATACTAGTACGTGGATCTTTAAATTTGGTACTGCACAGAGCACAAAATACAAAATACCATCACACAAAAAATGGTAAACATTGTTCAATCTCATACCTCATACACGTATATAATACATAATACTTGCATTAAAAGGGAGCAAATAGAGAGAGAGAGAGGACGGGTGATATGGACCAACAAAAGAAATTCCAGGACATTCAAAAAACATCTGATCCTGGAGAATGGAGTAAAACACGCGACGTGAATGTCGACGTCATTCCATATATATTTTATTTCATTTCATTGTGTATTGTATATTGTATATGTATGCATGTTTTGCCCAGCTTTGTATACAGAGCACGCTCTTGGGTCATTGAATTTATACGGAAGAGAGAGAAGAGAGTTGGAGAATGGAATTGAATTAAAAATAGCTACACATGGCTTCATATTTTCCCCCTTTCATACTATATACTAATACTATATATATTATATATACAATAGGCCAACTAATACTACTTGCGTAAAATACCATGCATCGGTATTTTGGTGAGGAAGGTGCAATATCAGATCCTTTTTACTCTGGAACGAAAGGGA
Organism: Sminthurinus signatus; assembly: GCA_019776565.1. NCBI lineage: Eukaryota > Metazoa > Arthropoda > Collembola > Symphypleona > Katiannidae > Sminthurinus > Sminthurinus signatus. The sequence continues at coordinate 63,745 of JABASP010000234.1, forward strand.
GGTAGAAATACAAAAGAAACCTGGACCAAAACGAGGACCAGACAGACCAGCCGACGACTCTTGTCCCTTACATATACCTTTTCCCTTTTATGTATGTAATCCTCCCTATACCATATACCATATACCAACACAACAATAATTATTATCAAGAGGCCGAAAGGAAAAGGACTGTCCAAAATAAAGCGGGCTATTCACCCCACTACTTTTACTATTACTACTACTACCACTACCACTACTACTTAATGCAAAAACTACTTTTACTATCATTATAAAGTTGTAGATATTATCACTTTTTTTATATAAATAAAACCTGATTGTACAAGTTTGTATAATAGTTGTACATTTTGATATGCAGGAATGGTAATATGAAAAGGTATATATTATTATACATGTCTGGTGGTAAACAAGATTTATACTTACATAATATAAAAATGTGCATGTGCGGCTGTTCTATAGATTTTGTGGATAATAGAGACGAGTGGTGATTGTAGTAAATAGTAGAAGCTATTTAACATTTTATACCTTCACTGCCCATTGCCCATTGACTGACTTGGCTTTGAGAGGGCTGCTAAATCAGGATTCAGGATCTGGTTTTACAATTAAATTAAAGCTGAAGCTGGTGACACTCGCGTGTGTTGATTTTTTTTAATTTTTACTAAAACTACACTATAAAATGTTTGTTAATGCATTTTTATTTTTTATTCTCAATCTGGAGGAATTCATTTTTAAAATTTCAAAACACTGTAAATGTCTACTGTAAATACTTTTCTGCGTAAAAATTTAATTTTAATTTTTTTCTTCCGAAATTGAAAATACAAAAACCCATTCCACATTTTATAAAACCCGGATACGCTTAATTTAAATTTCTAGTCATTTGATTCTGTCATATTATTCTTAAATCTACAATCTATAGGTGTAGCAAAATTTGTCTTGTTCTTGCAAATACTTGTTTTTGTACATTTTAAGGTTTTTTTACTTTCTATAAAGGTGTTTGTTACGACCTCTTTTTCTTTGATCATTTGTTCAGTTTGCGACAAAATGAAATTCCAGGAAAAAGGAAAAAACAAAAGCGCTTTACTTTTAATGTCTTTTAATGTTAAGTTTTTCAAAATCCGAGACAAAAGAGACAGAGTACAGGAAAAAATTATGTATTATGTATCAACTTCAAGTCATCTTTACCATTCACCATTTACATGAAACATGAAACACGTGGACAGACTACAGGCTCATCCATTTTCCACTTCCATCTTTTGTGATATGGGCTCTAGCAAAAAGTCTGGAAAGGGATGAGGAATTAAAATTAACATGATAAGAGAAAGAGGGATAAAGACCCGTATCCTAAAGGATAAAATCATCATTCATGTGTATATGCATTTTTGTTATATCTATAGGTATTAGGTATACATCTGTCTTCAATTTTGCTACTACTTTACACACCGCTAGACACTATTTTCATCTATGCAATTTATCGCATATATGTATACCAATTCAATCCCTTTATTACATTTTATCCATCTTCTTTCATGGACAGGTAAAAACTAAGCGAGGGGATGAAGTAGATTATCATTTCATATAAAACATAAAACATACGTGTATACATAAATGTATAGTAAAATCCACCATGCTCTTTTGGTCAACTACACACATACATACGTACATTTACCTCTATTTTAACTTTAGATTCCTCATCATGTACATATGTACATTTGTAAGTACACACAGGAATAGTAATGGAGCAAATGTGCAGGTGTTCGTTTACTATAAATATGTATAATGTACAATGTACAACCTACATGAGTGCAGACATGTATGCATAGCATGACTTTCCGCAAATGTATAATCTACATGTATACATAAATGTGTGTAGAGTGTAGATGTAGATAGAACCACCGAGAGTTTGTCCCAATGTTGATAATAGTCGTAATAATAATAATAATAGTCATACATTTTATTCCTTTCTTTCTTTCATATCATTCATTCAAAGTTCATTTTCCAGTTTACCATTTACATTATATTGTACGAATCGAGGATCGAGAATCGAGTTGAATGTGCACACATCATACTCGAATAAAGAGTGACAGAGAGAGAGAGAGAGAGAGAGAGAGAGAGAGAGAGAGAGAGAGAGAGAGAGAGAGAGAGAGAGAGAGAGAGAGAGAGAGAGA
>JABASP010000235.1:0-65856 GCA_019776565.1 Sminthurinus signatus
CCCCCCCCCCCCCCCCGAAACTCGAAAATGGAGCCCATATGTGCAATGTGTAAATGTTATATATGGTGCGCGGTGTATTTTATACCCCATGTTATATGTTATGTAATGTTACATAAGAGGACAGAGTATGCAGAATTTGGTCCAAATGAAGACGCAATCCAAATTAAATAGAACTGAGCCAAGTCAAACAAAACTACCGGCAAAATATCGTACAGTTGAGCGTAGAGAGAGAGAGAGAGAGAGAGAGAGAGAGAGAGTAGAGACAGCTAATAGCCGAGAGCTAAGAGCTACGCATACCTAGATACTAGATATCTAGGAAATGTATGTTGTATGTACCATGTACCAATGTACCACGTATAATGGAAGGAATGAGGAAGTAGGAGCAAAAGTAAGTGTAATCTTGATTCAGATAAATTGCTGTTGGTCCAACATAAATAATGTCCAAGTAGACCTTCCCGTCATCACTGGAAATGTATCTAAATTGCAGACCATCTAAAATGCCAGAGCATAACACAAAATACCATAGCATAGCAGGAGTAAATTTAGATGTATTTTATATTGTATTATTTGTATTATATTGTATACATTCTAAGAAAACGTAATACGGAGTACGTAACGCACTTAGCCAAGTAGAAGCGTATGCCAATTCTAATGTGTAATGTCCATACTCCATACGTATACTTAAATGCACCTTGGAAATTCCAATGCAGAAGAAGAAAGTAATGAAAATCATGGCTGTCTACTGTCGACTGTCGACTGTCCATACAATTCACAGCCTCAACAAACTAAATTCACACGACACATGTCAGCATGTATAAATAGTTAATAGTTAAAATTCTTTCCTTTTTCTCTTTAGCCTTTGGAATTTGGAATGGTCATCTCGTTTTTCCAGTTTCTACTGATAACAGACAATTGACGATTAACCTGACCTCCATCAGCAAACTGTCAAAGATTAGAAATCAGTTTTTTTTTTGGAAACTTTGTATAAGAAATTTGCAAATAAAAATGTTGCCAAGAATTTTCTAGACAGGGACAAAAGACAAAATAAAAGTCATTAAGCATTTGACTGTATATACTTTTTTTAGATACAGGAAAAATCAATAATAATTTATTATTGATTATAACTTTATTTTACTAGGTTCAAAGGTGATGCAGATTGTGAAATATCTCCTTGATAATTTAGGAAGTGCATATAAACTGTTATGAAATATTATATTTTATATTGTATATAGTAAGCGCATATTTAATTTTGTCCTTTGTTGCATCTTGTATAATATGAATCTGTGGTGGTTGATTATATTTGTAGCAAATGACGTGGAACAACAAACAACAAACAAGTTGCCACCCAAAAACATCAGTGACTTTTACATCCTCCTTTCCTCAAGACTCGAGAATCTCTAAAGCTTTTCTCCGTGTACACAGGAACTAATCTGAAAATGACGACAAGAGTACTACGATTCTCTATTCATTCACCTGTTTGTTTGAAAGAATTTTTAATTAAGTGCGGGCTTGTGTTCTGTTGACGTCTATTGAGCATTGAATTCGTTGAATACGTTGAAGACTTGAATGAGATGCGATGAGTGGAAAGGGGAGAATGTATCTTATATACGAAGGATACTTGTACACGAGGCTCAACGGATACTTTTTTTTAGATGATGATGATGATGATGACTTGAAACTTGAATGCTCTTGTGTGTCTCTTTTCCCTTTCAAGTATTTCACTTTGTCTTCCACACGTTTTTCAGCCATAGTCCAAAGATCACATCCCATCCCATCCCTTGTTGACATCCAAGGAAAGGAAGAGAGGAGGAAAAGAGGAAAAGAGGAAAAGAGGAAAAGAGGAGAGAGGAGAAAAGTTGCTTTCACTATAAAAGATATTGGAAAGTTGGACAGCTTAAAAACTACAGTGTAGTCTAGACTACAGACTATACAGACGTAATATGCCTGTATCTCTATATACTACAGACGCTGTGGATTGTACGTTGTACATTGTACATTTATTACTTTATAGAATACAAGCTGTACATTGTACATTCTGCATTGTACATTGTACATGGTACATCAATAACTGTAGGTAACAAAGAAGAAGAGTCGAAGACAGAAAGAGAGAGAGAAAGGATCAAATATCCACAAGGATTCACCCAGTTGAGTTGACTTGAGTTTGCCTCTTCTCTTCTCTCTTTCATCTCTCGTCTCTCGTCTTCCAAGATCCAGCACAAGTCTGTGTGGCATCATGAGACGAGAGACCGATAGATAGCTAGAAAACGAGAGGGAGAGAGAAAGAGAGAGAGAGGAACACGAACAGGAACAGCCGGAATGGATTGAGAGTTTCACTTGAATTTCTGACTTGGTCATGTGTACACTGTGGACTGTGGACTGTATAGTTGACAGTTGATAGTGAAGAGAGCATAGTCAATGGATCAAGTACCAAGTACTAAGAAACACTGCTACTCCTTATTCTTCTTCTGCTGCTGCTCAATCCCGTTCATTGAGAATCTAGAATCCAGAATCCAGAGTCCAAAAATCTAGAGTTTAGAGTTTCGAGTTTAGAGTGTAGAGAGTTTTAGCTTTTGCTTCTTCGTTCTATGAACGGAGTTCCAGTTGGTTCCAGTTCAGCTTTAGATTCAGCTTCAGCTTCAAGTTCTGGTTCTGTTTTTAGTTCTGGTTCTGGTAGGACTTGTACGTCTGTAGGTCTGTGGGTGCAGATGAGTTGGTTGGTAGTTCTGTGATGGTTGGTTTTGGTTGGACTTGGTTTATTCCATGCAGAGATCGAAAGCGAGGGAGAGACCAACTTGTGAAATACAAGTAAGTAGACGAGAATCAAGTCCTGAGTCGACAGTCCTGAGTTGATACGAGGAAGAGGAAGTACAAGAACAAGCTTTGAGCCTTGAGCCTCCAGTCTGAGACTAGATACTAGATACTCCAGTCGAGACTCCAAACTCCAAACTCAAGACTCAAAACTCACAACTGAGGTTTAACCAGTGACTTGAAACTAGTGCTCCTCTGCTAGTTATTGGACCAACAGTGTCAGTGTCAGCGTCAGCATCAGTGTGAAAGTGGGAAAGTGGGAAAGAGTAAACTCACAACAAGCAAATAGCAAATAGCAACTAGTAGAACTGTAAGGAAAACTCAAAGTGAAACTGAAGCTCCTAATCGTAACAGTAATCGCACTCGTACTCGTACTTTTACTCGAAATTATACAAGAGAAAGTAAAAGAAAAGGAGGGAGACGAACCGAGTAAGCAATAAAGAAAATCTACACTACACTACACTACACTATTCAATTTAGAGTAAAAGAGGAAATAGTGATACAAGAGGATTGAGGATTGAGGATCGAAGATCGAAGCCATTAATCCACACACAATAAACGTTCCATTCCCCATTCCCAAAATAATCTCTCATAAATAGTCATCGTCATCACAACTGTGCAATAATCTCCACTCTTTAAATCCAACTATTCTCCATCTTTGTACAGAATGAATGTCTGTGCCAGGAATACTAAAATACTAATACTAATACTCCAACTACTCATTGTACTAGTGGAAGAATAACATAACAAAACAACATAAGCTCACCAGGAAAAATAAAACTCATGAAAAATAATATTGTCTCTTGTAAATGGTGAATTTTGTGGATTATGGATTATGGATTATAGATTGTGGATTGTGGACTGTGGATTACAGTTGTAAACTGTAATAATTGGAAATGTAAAATGGAAATGTCTTGTACCAAAAAAAATTAAATAAGGATGAAGAATCAAGGAAAAACCCTGTATTATTATTTCAACCGTATCACTAGCACTACAATTGCCAATATCAATTTCAATTCGAATGCCAGCGCCAGTGTGAGAAGTCAATAGTCAATAGTCAGTAGTGACAAGGACAGTTTTTTCCAACTGTATAAACTAAACTGTACATTGTGCATTGTGCATTGTACATGAGTCCAAGACAGAGAGGAAAATAAAGAAAGTGAGTGTGGGTGAAAAAGAGAAAATCGAAAGTGAAAGTTTTCATTCATTCCAAGTTCAAACTGGATTACTAGAGTTTTCAAAGTTGGATGCTTTGGCCTGGCCCGTCTTGACTTGGACTTGAATCCCGCTTCTTCTACATCTTCTTCTTGCTCCACGAGTTCATCTCTTTGTCGTTTTCGTATTCGTATTCGTTTTCCTTTTCCTTTTTTGTGTACAGGTTGAAGTGCTCAAGTGTCGAGTGTTAAGAGTCGAGAGTCAAAAATAGAGAATAGAGAATACAGAATCGAGAGTCGACTGTTCAAGTTTTTATTTGATCTCGAGTTTTTGGAATTGAAACTAAAGTTGAAGCTTCAACTCTTTTCCGAGTCGAGAGTTGAAAGTCGAGAGTCGAGAGTCACGTATCACATCTTTTTACAATAATTTGTTTTTCACTTTCTACTTAAACTAGTGAAGCGGCGTGTTTTCCCGCCAACGGGAACCAAAGTGTGAACAATGTGTTGCAGTATACGAGCTGCAGTCTTCTACCTCGGTAGCATCCACATCGTGAGTACATCTTCTACTTTTCTTTATTTTTATCCAATACCTTTAATCTATAATCTATCAAATGTATGAAATGTTATCAACTTGATCATCATCATCATTAAAATTTTTACTTTTCCCCAGTAAATTAAAAACTTGTTGAAAATTTAACTAATGAATTTTTTATTGTCAAGCTTGAAAAAATTGATGGATTTTGTCATTGCTTTATAAAGGTTATGATTAGGCTGAAAAAGTTATCTATTTGTTAAATAAATGTACTTTACATTTTAAATATTTCCTTTCTCTTAATACTTACAAAAAACTAAACGTGGAAAATCACATGGTGGAAAATACTATGGTAAAAAAGGCATAAAGTTAAGCGACAAAGCTCACCCTAAAAAACTGAGCCATGTACATATATTGTATGAATTTGAATTTAAAACTGTGATGTGGGATGTGAGAGGTTTTTTCCACCTATTTATTTCTCTGTCTTGTGTTATCACCCCAATTTCAGATTCTCCTAATGTCGGGATATTTACAGAAAAACTTTATAACTCACTTTAAATTCAAGTTCCACTACGTTTTGAGAGAAAACATATTTAGGTAGGAAAGGAAAACTTTGCTACTTTTCCACTTTTCTACTATTCAAATAGTCGTTTACTCTAGTGTTTATCTTACCGTCTCCTTTCCTGTTATCAGCTGTTCAACTTTTATTCCTCCTCCCTCAACTTTTTTTTGTATCAAGTCATGTCTTTGTGGACTTTGAGAGTAGAAACACTACAGAGGAAAGAGTACACACTACACACTACAAAATACAAAGTACAAAGTATAAAGTATAAAATACAAGCTACACTGTACAGAAAAAAGAATACAGACACACGACTTTTCCCTCCTGCCTTTTACTTTTCCAGTCTCAGCGGAGAAAGAAAATAGGCTGTGGGGAAAATAGAAAAACAAAATTCTCATACACCTTTTTTTAGAATAAGCACTAACATATGCTACTGTAAACTTTACTGTACATTACACATGATGCTTCACATTGGAAACTACGCATCTAAAAAATCATACCTGCAGCTCCAACAACAATAATTATACTAGACAGATTTTTTGCTCCAATAATTACTAGAATTATTTTAAAGGTTAAGGAACAAGTGTTCATCAGTTTTCGGAATTCTGTATTCCGAATTCCGAATAAAGGTTTTGTACATAGAAAACCAAAAACAGTTTGTGTACTTAGCATTTAGCCGTCAGCCCTCAGCCGTCAATTCCACCGCTCACTCACTAAACACTAAACGCAAACAGAAAATGTAACATAATTAATAAGAAATGTTGTTGACTTTTTGGTTTTACATTTCCCAATTATGAATTATGTATTATGTAGTGTTGGCCTTGTGGTGTTTTTCTCACAGGAATGTTCTTCTTGTTGCTTTTTCTTACTAAAAAGCATTCCACATTCCGCATCCAGCGTGTTTGTTTACATTCACAGTCCACAGCGTAGTACAAAGTATAATGCATTAAAAGTTATACATTTTACTTTATACAGCGCAGTTGCTCATTCCTCATTCCTCGTTCCTCATGTTAATGCTTAGAAAATAAATAAATAAATAAATAAGAGTATATTATCTCCTATTTCTTTTCCTGTGCATGTTCCTCATTCGTGACGTAGATACATGAGAACATTTACTGTTGATTGTTCCTAGAATAATCATAGTATTATTATACATGATGTGGAACTGGATCTGGATATACTTTAATATACATTGAAATGGGAATGTTTGCCGAGTCCGTGGTGTTTGCTAATAAAGTTGTGCTAATCTACCCGTGACTTTTGATTCAGACGTACCTCCTAACCTCCAGTTTTCCCTCCAAACTCCAAACTCCAAACTCCAGACTCCAGACTCCAGAAGCATTGATAACTCAGTTAGTTGAGTTAAAAACTGAACATGTGTGGAATGTGGAGAGTACAAAACTGGAAACTGAAAACTAAACGGGCTAGACTTTTCCCTTGATCCTTCCCGTGTTTATTATGTATGTTGTATGTTGACATTGTGTCAACAGTCGGCAGTCAACACGCCATCATAGATACACACATGTAGAATGTAGATTGTAGATATTTTATATACTTTCACAGTTCCCAAAACGCACAACTCAACCGTGCATGTATCCTCAAGTGGAAACTGTAGAATACGTAATAAACAACGGTTTCGCGCTCCCCTGGATTGTTTATCGTTTATTGTTCAAACATAAATACAAAATGCAAAATGCACAAGGCACAAGTCACAAGTCATAAGGTACAAGAGGTTCTGTAAATGGCAGTGACAACAGCCCGTGTTTCGTTTTGAGTTTCGAGTTTCGAGTTTTGAGCTTCCCTTTAACTTTTGACTTTGGCTGTTGACAATAAATTGTATGCAGACTGTAGACTGCAGACTGTAAACTGTAAATGGTAGGAGTACGGAATATCCAAAGTACTTAGAAGGATACACTTTGTGTTTAACCTATGGGAAATTTGTTTCCTTCTAATTCTAAATTCTAAATTCCAAATTCCAAGTATATGGACACGAGGAGAATGAAGCAATTTGGAATAAATTTCCTGCACGCAGTCATCTCAAGTTTCACGCACTTGCCCTGTTGTCAGGTGATGTTAGCTTATTCAGTGGGAGACAACTCTAGACTCTAGACTTTACTGATGAAACTCATGGTAATTTGAAGAGTGAAATCATCAGTCTTCAGAGCTAGATCGTAGATCCCGGTTGTAGATCTAGATCTAGATCTATCGTAGTTTCCAGATACACAATACAATACAATACAATACACACTGCTCCAATTTCCCATGTATCCAAACTTTTAACTTTTTACTGTTTACTTTTTGTGTCCTGTGTCCGTGACTAAACTTTAAGTCCACCAGTTTTCAATGTCAACTCACAACTCACCCATTTCCCATTTTACACTTTCAATCAAAAGTTTTCATTTTAACCTCAATGTTCAATTCTCAATATGCTCATTCCTCATTCCTCATTGCTCAAGACAATAAAACTAAGTAATTCTGTTTTAGAACATTATCTGATGTGTGTAATATTCGCATGTAATTTTACCCAGGAAAATTAGAAATCTAGATGTAGATACTTTTATCTTGAGCATAATAAATAAAATATAATTAGACGTGTATGCACATTATTTTGTACATAGTATATAAAAGTTCTTTTATAGTGTGCAATTGCAAAGCTTTGAGTACAGATACAGATACAGAGTACAGTGTGCGTGTTTATCTTGTTTTACGATGAGGCTGGAGTCTGGATTCTGGAGTTTGGAAAGGACAGAGGATGCTACAATGAGATGAGTTTGTATTTATGTTTCCGTCTGCTGTCTCCACTTTCACCATTTCTCTTCCTCCGTTTCATCCTACCATTATTATTATTACTATTGTTGTTGTTGTTGTTGCTGTTGACTTTACACATAAGTGATGGTCCAAAGTCTAAAGTGGTGAGGACTGAGAGAGCTAATGGAGTAAAATTACAAGTCCAAAAGTAAATAGTATAGTATAGAATGAGATTCCTTCTATAACACACACACACACACACAAACACACACATGGAATACAATGGAAATCTAGGAACTAGGAACTAGGATCTCACAGACAAACTCATAGATGTGTAGCCAAATTATGAAGTGTTAAAGCTCATCTCACTTTACACACTAAAAACTAAACACTAGGCACTAGACGCATTGTGTATACAATACTAATACTTTACGCTCTACACTCTACACATTTGCGGATTGAATCAGCATAAGAGGAAAGAGAAACAAAAGCAAGATAAAGCGAAATTCTAACTGGGACCAGCATTCCATTACTTTTATTTGGGACACGGGAAGGCACAAAGGCAAAGGCAAAGAGTAAGTAGATAACAATCTACTCTTTACTCTTTTCATCTTTTCCCTTCCTGCACAATGCACAACACAACACACGTATCACACACAATACAAAATACAAAATACAACACTCACACTCTTTCTCCTTCTCTGTCCATCTCCCAGTTTCAAATGGGATATTTATGCAAGAGAGCAGACAAAAGTTTTTTTTTGTGGATTTCCAACTTGAGATTCCAGATAACAAGCTCAAAAAGTTTTTATCACACTTGACAATTCACAGATACCTTATATAATATTATATAAAGTATGTTGTATGTTGTATGTATGTACCTTGATTGATAAATGAATGGATGAGTGACAACAGTATGCTAAAAGTTCTACCACACGCTTTTGCCTCTATTGTGTATTGTGGATTTTATTTTGCAGATACTTTTATTATACTTTTATTTTCATTTGTACAATTCATTTCATGTTTTGTATCTTTTACCAATTTTTCCTTAACCAGTCAGTTACAGTTCCAAAAAGGTACAAAATTCAATATGCAAAACTCTACTTAGATCTTAGGTAATGAATTTTTTAAGCAACGAAATGGACAATTATACAATTGCCTGTCTACTGCAGATGTAATTTAATTTGGATTCTCAAGGTAACGGAAATTAAATGGGCGTTTGATCCTTTTATCCTACATTTTTTATTCTGGACTTTGACTCTGGACTGGGAGTTTAATTGTGAAAGTGGACGTGGATTCGGATTCGGATTCATCTCTTATGAATGAATGAAATAGTACAAAGGTATAAAGGAGTATAAAAGATGGAGTGCTATTTAACTATTCTTGATTCTGACTATTCTAGATCCTTCTAGAGTCTAGAGTTTAGAGTTTAGTCTGTAGACTTTAGATTCCAGCCGTGTTCATAAAATGTAATGTTTTAGTTAAATTAAAGGAATGAAGAGATTTCTGCAACGTCCATTAAAAGTGAGATCTCGAATCTCAAATCTCAAATTTAGAATCTCCTAGAATCTGGAATCTAGAATCTAGAATCTAGATGAGCATAATATTCTTTCTTTTGTCTTGTCTTGATCTTCCGTCCATTGTCTTGTTCTTTCCGTCCGTCCGTCTACTTTCCCTTTACTCTTACTCTTACTTTTACTTTTACTTTCCCCTTTCCCCTTTGCTTTTGCCTTTGCTTTTGCTCAGAGTCGGAATCAGAGTCCGACTTTGGAGTTCGGAGTGCATGCCGGAAATATAACAGATGCTCTGGAGATCCTTCTTGTTCCAATTATTTCTTCCTTTGACTTTCTCCTTCCTCCTCTCATCTCTTTTTGTATGTAATATTATGTATGTAAGGATTATGATATATAGTAGTATTATGATGATGTATACTGTATAATGTTATTCATATCTTTATTCTTTATGTATACAGAGAAATACAGAGAACGGTATAGATATCTCTTGTTATCTCTGAGCTCCCGTCAGTCTTATGTACACCGTATAACTTATACTGTCTACTGTGTACTGTCTATTCTAAGCTGTATGTATATAACAAAGTTCATCATCAATCCATTTCATTCTTCTCACAATCACTTTTTGCTCCCTTCCATGAGCTGATTCATTCTCTGTTTTTCATTCTCCATCTGCCTGCCATTCCCATGCGTTTTATCTCCATTCTACATTCTACATTCTCCAGTCTCCAGTCTCCAGTCTAGATAAAACGCCAGACATGTACAATGTACAATGCACAATTTATACACTGTGCTTTGTGCACTCTGAGATTCTGCATTCTACAATCTAGATTCTAGATTCTAGATTCTAGACACTTAAAAGTAAATACTATTCATTTTAGAGATGGGGAAGGAAGGAAAGAAAGTCAAGTTAGTTTTACTCAATTCTCCTTTTAACTTCAACTTGACTGTACAATGTACAGTGTACAGGTTCAGTTGAGTTTGGGTTGAATGTAGAATACAGAACACAGAGTGTACACATGTACCAAATGTGTGTTGATGGAGAAAGTGAATTCTTGCAAGCCACAGGCGATTATTCTTTCGCTGTGTGAAACACATCAAGATGAAGCTCGGTGGATGAAGGATGGGGCATGGAGAATGGAGAATGGAGAACGAAGAACGAAGAATGTAAAGTCAAGTCAAGGTATATTATTATTATATCATCTACTTTCACAAGTATCCGTAGGTGCATACACATACACATTACACATATAGCATAGGTGGATTCGGATATGGAACAAACGGAACGAATTAGAAAATCCATCATGCTTCAAAATCTTCAATCTTTTTTTCACATGTTACACACAGTTACAAGTTACAAGTAAGAAGAGTATACAGTATACAGTATACAGTGTACATGCTTACTGCACACCGTGCAGTTTTCTATTTTATTTGTTCTCTGCGGTGATACATGGGCCATAATATAACGGAGAAAGTGGTTTTACGTTTCACGTTTCACGTTTTATATCTTGATTCTTGATCCACCATCAAAGTCAAAGTAGATTATGAACTTTGGAAAAATAAAAATGCCATCAATGCCAAAAAAAAGTTGGATGGGTGGGGGAGGTTGGGTTCCAATTTTATAACGACAGATAGCTAGACAGGTATACAGGTAGATAGCTTGGAAGGTGGAAGAAGTGGAAAGTAATGGAGAGGAGAATTTAATTGGCCGCATGTGGATCTACGGATAATACACACGGAACACAACTTGAACAACTTGATAGTTTGATAGTTTGAGAGCTTGACATTCATGTGGAATGTGGAATTTTCAGGTCTCGGCTCTCAGTAGGCAGTTCAAAAGGTTTTGTAAAGTTTGAGTGTGGGTAAGATGTAAGATGTTACACTCTAGACGTTAGACGCTTCATCTTACATTTTACATCTATGTGGCAATAATAATAAGAATATCTGAAATACAGGGTGTTTCAAAATTATAGCTACAGTTATTATAATTGTCACATTTTGGGGGAAAACTACAACTACCATGAAAAAGAAGTTGGATTTTTAGAGAAAAATATTCATGTATTTTCATAAAGCGGCATTTTTTTGGAAGTTTTGGATAAAAAGTTGGCCTTTATTTTGAAGTAATAGTTATTTTGAAACACCTTGTACGTGGTACGTTTTCATACCTGTGACAGGGAATCATCGATTTATGTATGGGAAAAATTGGGAAGAGTACAGTAAAAGTGCAAGCACCAAGCCATAAATAATTGGAAGTATCTCGAATCTCGAGATTCTATAGACAAGGATTTTCCTTTCACATGTCTCATACAGTGGGAATTTTATAGGAATTCAATACAAATAAATTGATCTTAGGCATGTATAATTCTGGAGGTTCTTATTCCTTACAATATATTATTATTATTATTATTATCATTATATGCTGCTCTGTATATTGTATATTGTATATGAGTACACAAGTATAATTTATGTTTTGGAAGTAAAAGACGGATAAATTTTTCAACCGAGCTACATTTTAAAAGTATCTGCATTCTGTAAAATATAGAAATAAAACAGCTCAAAAAGGTCTCAGAAAAATTCTAAATCCTTCAAACATTAATTGTCTTTAACTAGGATATTTCTGTTTTCTGTGCATGAGTATTGAGTATTGAGCATTGAGCATTGAGGACGAGGCCAAATAAAAGCTGTAGGAAATCCAAGCTCCATTCCATGTATAATGTATATTGTAAAATGTTGTGTTGTGTAAGTTTGCAAATTTTATAGGTGGCATGCCTATACAGTATACAGTATGCCTGTACAGTGCAAAAACATGTCAGGATGGGATACGGAGTATACACGTGCACATTTCACATATTTAATGTGAAAGTTGATGGAATGGAAAAATGAACAAATTATCCTCTTCAGATTCCTCTCTCGAGTTTAAATTGGAATTGAATCACTAGCTCAACATTCAATATATAAATAGAAGATTATACAGTACACACACATTCCTATACTTATACTTATAATTCTATATACGAGTACAAGTTGGAGTATGATGTTCTGAGTTTGGAGTAGTGACGTGGAAAAGTTTTGAAGGAAAACTTTTGTCAACTTAACTTTTGACTTTCCTTATATCTTATATCGTGCAAATACCATATGGATATAAAATATACACAAGTATGTACAATGTACAGTGTACAATGAATAGTACATATAGTAATAAGTGTCATCCCATCGCTCACTCTTTGGATGAAAAAATTCAACGTTCAACGTTCAACTTTAGGAAATACTTGTAGACTTATAAAAGTATGAGAGGCCACTTGACCCTCCTTCTCTTTTGCCTCTTGACTCCAACTCTGGTTCTGGTTCTGGCTCTGACTTGGAATCTAAATCTGAATCTGACGCTATACATACATACTTGAATTTTTCTCATAAATCCCTGACACTCATTTCTTTTTGTGCTCCTTTTCTTGACACGAAAGTTAAATATCGTACAACAAAACTCGTGTATCATGTATCATGTATTGTACATTGTACATTGGAGGTTGTACTGAAGTCTCTATGTGTATTTTGTATTTTGTCATGATCATAACTTGAACCTAAATTTTATATAAAAAATAAAAAGTAAACTTGTCTTTAATTTCTCATTCCTCTAAACTTTTAAGTAAGTCGTGGTAAAAATGTCAGTTGTCTACATATCGATAACAGTGTGTCATAACAAGTTTCACAAAACACAAAAAGTATCAGAAAAATAAGAAAATAACAAACTCCATGTAAAATGCTTCCACGAGTGAAAATAGAGATGAACACGTACTCGTAAACCCACTCAAAGTTTTAAATGCTAACCATGAACATTTTATAGTATGATCAATCCCTAGTGTCCGGTACAAAATAAACCGTATAAAACTTTTAAAACCGAAAAAGGCTAAAAAGTAAAGTATTAAAACAGGATGAAACCCGATGGATATTACATATTAAGTTGTCTATGAATAAAAAATCAACTATTAACAAAAGTCTACAAACAAACGGAGATGAATGAATGAATAAATACTGGAATGGCCAAATGTCGAATGTCGAATGCCGAATGAATGAATGGATAAATGAATGAGGAATGTAATGTAAATACATGTGTGGATATTTAATATTTATGTTTCCATCTCGCTCCTTCATTTCCTCCTCATAAATATTAGTATTGAGTATTGACGACTGAGTTGTTGGTTGAGTGTAGGAGAGTGTGAAGGGAATGTGTACAATGTACAATGTAAAATGTACACTTCTCATTGTTCACAAAAGCTTATACAATGTACAATGTAAATTGTATATACACGATAAACTTGTACATGTGACTGTTTTTGGTGGTTGGGCCACCGGAATATTTATTGGCCAGCTTTTCCATGTGGACAGACTCCATGTATGCAAAATTTACTCTCTTCCTCTCTTTCCCATTTTCCATCCTACATTCTGCAGACTCCTGGTTCCTGGTTCCTCATTCAGCCACAAAACTAGGTTCAACTAAATAGGAAACAGCATCTAGAATCTAGAATCTAGAATCTAGAGTCCAGAGTCCGTTCATTTCCTATACTTTTGACTACCACACAGTCAAAAGAGAAGCGGGGTGAAAGTGAAAGTAAAAGTAAAAGTGACTGTGTTTGTGTATGTTTGTGAGTGCAGAGTACATTCATCTTTATCATCTGTACAAAGAACTTGTACATTGTACATTGTACATCGTACGCCCTTTCGCAGAACTACGCTCGCTATTATTCGTGGTTGGTCCTTCACGGACGGTGCTAGTGGTAGTGGTACATTGTACATAGTGCATAGTGAATTATGCCATGTTTTCCAACGGTGTGGTACAAAGTCCATAACATCATTTCCAACATCCAACATCCGATGGCAACGGCAACGGCAATGTCGATGGTGATGGTGATGTCGATGGCATTTACATTCTCAGAATGGTAGATAAATAAATAGGTACAACAGCGGACGCTTTCAGGACTCAGCATTCAGCATTCAGACTTTTGAGACACAAAACACAAAGTTATACCCACCCTTTAAATGTTGGAAATGAAAGGGAACAATAAATAAACATGTTTCCAATGCTCAACTCTCTAAAAGTTTAATACTTTCAAATTGAATCAACATTACATTGACTGTTCCAATGTTCCAATATTCAACTGTGCATAGCTACGACTATCAACTATATCTGTGTATGTAGTCATAGCTACTATAGTCTTTAGTAACAAAGGCTAGAACAAAAGTGAACCACTGTGAAAATTTATAGGTACTTTCGAGCCGTGTACGGGACATTTACAATTCACTGTATTTTTGATAATTACAAAGTGAAAGGCTGGTGGTAAATTTTGCACATTTATCACTGTTCCGACAGAAAACACAAGCCAAGCGGCGGCAGTACATTCATTATGTAAAATGTATAATGTATAATACATGCATTATAAATACAATGGGAGGGAAAGTGGAAAGTGAAAACTGAAAACACAAATTTAAATTTAATTTAAACTCGAGTATCATTTTCACTCCACACGTTTTAAATATAAATGTGATTTTGAATTTGAATTTGAATTGTGAATGTTCAAAGTGGAACAGCCGCTGAATATTGAAGTTGAATCAATCTTTATAAAACAATCCACATTAGTATTATGCATTATACACATTCAAAATTATAGGGCTAAACAAAAGGAGTAAACAGTAAACAGACATTCGCATCAATCATTTGACGTCATTGACACCATATGTTCCATGTTCCATGTTGGCCAATCCCAAAACACAATCCCCATACATGCATTGTTGTTGATTTCCATGTCAACTTTTGTTCATAAACAAAATTTCTATATGGAATTTTGATTGTAAATTGTTGATGGAATAAAAAAGGACAAGAATACTTTTTATTCTTATTATTATTATTATATTATTATTATTCATGGAAAATTCTCTAATTCCACATCTATAGATTCAGATCATAAATAATATCTGTATCATGAAAGAAAAAGAAGAATGATAATAATGATAGTTTTATTAATATCCGATTCACTTTGTTCTTTGTACCTACGACCTCTTTACGACTCTTGTTCACCATTTGCCATTTGCCAGTTGCCATTTGTCATTTCATTATACTGACAGAACATGGAGCAGAGGAAGGGAGACTGAAGGCGGCTAATTAAATTTAAATCTGAATGGAATTAAATGAAACGTAAAAAGGGGAGCAAATGAATGGAGGAGAAAGTCAGGAGAAAGTCACAAGCACAAATATACGTATATATTATTAAACAGCACAAAACAACAACGTGTCGTATATCTATGGAATGTGATTGAATTCCGATTCCGATTTCGACTAAAAACTGGGTTGGAAAATTCTAGTGAAATACTCGAGCACAAGTATAAGTATAAGTATGTACTCATAAATTAGTCCCCTTGTCTCCGCTCATTCATGACTCATGAATAACTTTAGAAAATTCCACAAACTGTACAATATACAATTTTGAAAGGAGTAGCGTCGACAGTGGACAGATTGTGTATTCACAATTCACAAATCACAATGCAGAAGATACAAAGTAAAGACAGACACAGACATGACATGAGGAATAATAATAATACAGATATTCTGCTAAATATCGCCTTTCATGTTTTTCTATTCAACTCATTATTATTTATTTATTATTTATCCTCCTTTCAAATCTATGGGAAAAGCCTATTTATTTTTTATTTTTTATTCATTCATTCAAAGCCTTTTTCCGCTTTCACCTTGTTTTTCATCCGTCATTTTCCTCCTCCGTTTTTAGCAGACAATTCTTTTATTATTCAATTATTTATTATTAAATTCTTCATCATACATCATACAGGAAAACGGAAATCTTTTTATCTCACTACTTTGCTGCTCATTCATTCTTTCATTCTTTCATCCATTCTTTCATGGAATTTCATCAGCCTTTGAATGACTGAAATCTGATATTGAGTATCGAGTATCTAGTATCTATGTAGTTTTCACTCCTCACATGGTAAGTTTGAGAGTTGATAAAAACTTGAGACTAGGGCTAAACGCTAAACAGGACATGGATTTTATTTCAAAAATCAAGTCACACATAAACTCAATCACAGCAGCAGCAGTGTAGAAAGTAGAAAGTAGAAAATCACAATGTATTGAAGATGGAAGATGGAGGACTATTTTCTTTTATTTATATTCCTGTACAGTGTACACTGTAAACTGTACACATGATAATAATATTATTCAGCAGTGATTTCTATGGTGATGCCGCTTGGCGCTATTGTAAAAGAGTTTGAAAACAAGATAGTATAATACGTACAACGTACATCTTTGTAGATGAACATAGATGAAAGAGACGGTAGTTATTGTACTTTTGAACATTGAACATTGAACATTCTGTACTCCAAACTCCAAACTTCAGATAGATTTGAGATTTGAGGCTTGAAAAAGAGCGTTGCATATTACATAAATTTTTTTTGTATTTTTGAGCCCTCTGCTTTGAATAGCCCATCTCTACAAATACAAATATTGATAGTTTTCAGAGTGGGGAATATAAAAAAAACTGAATGTGGAATCTTGAATGTGGAATCTGGAATAGAAGGGAGAGGGAGTTATTCTTCTTCTTATTTTTAGGAATCTTTTATATTATGGTTGTTGATTATGCGCATATGGGGAATGGGGAATGGGAAACTGGGAAAATGTTGAATGAAGAGTGGAGAGTGGAAAAGGAAAGTGGAGACTGAGATAGAGAAATGGTAAAAGTAACTCAACTCAACTCAGTTCAACTCAACTTAACTTAACTACAACCTGCTTCATCCTCGTATGAGGAGGAAACCGAAGAATATCATGTTATTAGAAAGAGGATATCCAATCCACAAATGTTGTCTTTATATACCATCCCTCCTTCTGGCAGTCTCTCGCTCTCTCTTTCTTTCCTCCATCTCAAAATCCAAATCCAACTCCAAATTCATCCGTTATAGATATAGATTTGGAATTCTGAATTCTGCCAGCAGTAAAAAGTAAAATCTGGTGACTTTATCATTCCACATCATCTAACGACGATCGGATCGGATTCGATCCGATTGCTCTTCCTTGGATATCTATATGCTGTACACTGTAAACTGTAAACTGTGCACATACTTTACACTAAATGCATTTACCTTCTTCTCCTCCCTCCCTTCTTTCATCCACCGTATACCGTATATCAGGATCAAAACATTTATCTATCCAAAAAGTACAAACTACACATATATTCCTCATCTTTTTTGCTTACTCTAGTCCAGATAACAAGAGCTAGAACTAGAACTAGAACCAGAACTAGAGTCAAAACTAGAGCCATTCTAAATTTCTATCAATGATGGAATAGCACTATTTCCCATTCCAGATTCTCCATTCTCAATTCTCGATTTTCCATCCCGATCCTCAATTCAACGTTCAACGTTCGCCATTTGGTTCTTACGACTGTTTGACTGTTGGCTTTGGCTTTGGATTTGGATTTGGAACGAGCACATCTAAAGACCAAATCTGTCCAATCTTTACAAGAAATGTAACTTGTAAAATGTGAATCCACATGTGTGTACAGTGTACAATGTGCATTGTATAATGTACCACGTTCTTATATGCATTCATTCAAGCAAAGCACATTTCACATTTACTTTCTACTTTCTGCTTTCCACTTTCCACTTTCTACTTTCATCCTTCCTCCACCTTCTATCTTCTATCTTTTATACTGTATATTCTATATGCTATGCATTTACATGAATGGATTTCTTTTTCCTCTCCACGCACAAACCCACCATCACCATGTAATATTGACTACTGGACATTGAGTATTGAGCATTGAGCATTGAGAAAGATAAGAGATAAGAAAGAAAAAAAGAAGAAAGGAAAATATTTGTCTACATTTGACAAAAGTGGTGACATTAACTAAAGCAAATGGAGAATGGACTCTTCTCTTCCATCTTCCATCTTCTATAATCCTTGTCCAGAAAATACGACAACGGCGATTACACTACATTACAAAGAGTACAAATAGAGTCCAAAATCCTGTCCAGTTTTGGGACTTTGATTTTATAACGACTTGAAACTTGAAACGTGTAGGTTTCTGTGTTCTGTGTTTTTGGTTGCATTATTTTGAACTAGTTTTTGGAGCAAAGTGCAACATAACCAGTTTAAGGTTAAAAACAAATAAATTCAGACAAATATCGGCATCAGTATTTAAACTGAAATCAAAGAAAGGTAAAGCTCTATGCAAACTTTTGAAGGATGTACAAAGAAAATTAGTCATGTTATTTTCTGGACACGGAGTAAAAATGAAATATGATACACTTTTGTAGGCATTTAAAATGATGTTGTGCATTCAGCATTCAGGATATGTCACTATTTATTAGTAGATCATGCTTTTGACTTGAGTAAAATGTACATTGCATAATATGTGTGTGGGTTGTGGGGTTTCTAGTGTAACATGCTTTTTGTGGTACAAATTGAGGATGATATTTATTTACTACTGCGGCCGGTGGCCGGCAATTCTACAAGGTATTTTAATTATTCCAACTTATGACAGTGTGCATAACCATATTTTCCAGACGCATCCAGCATCCAGCACCCAGTATCCAGTAGTCATAATAACCTCGAAATTTAACAATGCACTGCGTTTTATTTATTATTTACGATTACATGAAATTTATTAATTTGTAAAGTTGGGAGGACTTCATAATTTGCAAACGGAGGAGTAGGCGGAGAAACAGAAGATGCAGAAGAAGACTCAGAAGAAGATGAGAAAGAAAGGGGACAGTCTGAACATTAAAATTGAATATGAATTTTGTTGCTGATGCACAGATTTCAAATTTGTCTTCTATCTTCTATAGATTCTATACTCTGGATTCTAGATTCTAGATTGTTGGTCTGGCTATTTTGACTTTATGCTGTTATTATATTGCTCTGAATTCTGAATTGAATGAAATGGCATTGAACTGAACTGAACTGAACTCAATTGTTTTGTCTCTTATTCCATTTTATTCTCCTTTATGAATTCATATTCATCTTCATTTTCATTCTCATTCTACAATTCTAGAACTGTAGTAGGTCTGTGTCTGTGGTGGTTTCATTAATAAGTATAGAATAGTGAATTGAGAGGAGAAATGTGGGGAATGGGAAATGGGGAAATGGGTTAGTTATTCTCAATGGTTGTCTGCTGTCTGTTGTCTGTTGTCTCATCTGTGTGCCATAAAATTATATGATGAACACAGACACAGGCTCTTGTGTCCTTGTCTCCTTGTCTTGTCACATCTCCCTTATTCTCCCATAGATATTGTATATGAAGCTGTGATGATGGCAGTAATGCAGGATGAAGTCTTGAATTTTAATTTCTCCTTTCTCACTCCCGGTTCTTGGTTCATGGCTGAATCTGGATATGGAACTGGAGTCTGGAACTGGATCTGGTTCTCGCTTAAACACAAGTAAAAGAGACGTGTTCATACTTATGTATTGTATCTGTATTTGTGTATGGATTCACATGAGTGGATCCAGTTAGACAGAGTGAAAGTGAAATTAAAAAGGACTGCTCTCCACATAACCATGTTTTATGCACGATTGTGTACCGTGTAAAATAAATGGTGAATGGTGCACAATATGCGATATACGATATACGATACACGATATACAATATAAGATCACGATGCAATTGAACACAATAGATTTTAATTTGAGATCCAGCATCCAGCATCCAGCATCCAGGAACCAGGGCGTTAGAGCAACAGTGAAAGTTGGAGGAAGAGAATGAGCAAAACAGAGACACTGTAAACTACTGTACAAACGGCAAACACGAGGCAGTGAGACCAAAGACCAAAGTGAACACTCAAGACAATAAAGGTTTCACTAAGTTATTTCCTCAGGCTCTTCCTCTTGTGCCACTTTGTCTCTGTTTATATAACGTTGCAGCTCTTGAATCTCGAATCTTGAATCTCGATTCAAGAATATATAGAAAATCTAGATCTAGAATTTCTAATTGTCTATAGAATATATAAAATACATTCAATACAATTAATTTGGATATTTTATATCTGTATAAGAATTCTGATATTCAATTCAGTTCTCTTCAGTGCCCATTTGCATACACTCTACACTCTACTATTTACTATTTAACAGAATGCTATCAGGCGTTTTATAGGGCACTTTGTATTTTGTATTTTGTGCTTTACACTTTATACTTTGTGCTTTGTACCTTGACAGGCAGAATAATTTCTCTCCACACTCTAATACTGTATACTGTATAATGTGTAATAAAGTACCATATAAAGATGATGATGAAACTTCCCTGAGGTGAAATTTGTGTCAATACTCAAAATAAATACTTGATGTGTCTCTTTTGTCTCTTGGCTCTTGGTTCTTTTGTATAATGAATAATGAAATACCTGTTATTATTTTCTACCCACTGTACATTGTACATGATATGTACGTTGTACGTACATTTAGGTACATGTCTAAAATGTTATCAACAATACAATTTACAATTTACAATTCACAGATTCCCATTTCACAAAATTTGTAAGCATATTGAGTATGGAATATGGAATGTTTCATTGAGAAGAGAGGACATGGAGCAAGAAGAGAAAACAGAAAACAGAAACAGCACGACAGATCTATTCATGTAAACATGGGGACAGGATTGCGGATTGAGAACCACTAAAATAATTTATCGAGTTGAAAGTGAGTAGAGGAATGAATAAATCCACATTTTCTACACCAGTGACTTTGCACTTTATACTTTATACACGGTACATGGTACAGCTTTGAATGCACTTCTTTAGACTGTAGGCCATACAAAGTAGAATATACCGTTTTGAGTTGAATGAGGAAGCAGTCAGACTCCAGACTCCAGACTGGAGCTCTAATTCGTTTTTAATTGCTGTAACATGATTTTAACTGTAGATTCTATATTCTAGATTCTGGATTCTGGATTGTAGATTGTAGATTTTATTCTAGATGGAGATGAAATATTTCCGTTTAATTTTCAATGTTCACATGATTCCTCTCTGTATCTACTATCTATTCTCTACTCTGTATTGAAATGATTTATCGTAAATCGTATAACCATGTAATTTTTTGTACCTATTCTTAATTTGTATCCATATGTAGTTGACTTTCCCATTTAAACACATGAAATATGAAATATAAACAGGATTGTGCAACTACTGTACAGTCTACAGTCTACAGATTTCAGATTTCATCACATTAACATGTTTTATGTTTCATAATACACCCAGCAGAAGCAGACGATGAGTTGATTTATAAAAGCATTACATTTTAGCATCAAAGGTGTTCTCTTTCTTCTTCTTCTTCTTCTTCGTGTTGATTCATTATCCAGATGGAAATGAGAATTTTAATCCTATGCCCAAAAACAAGTTCACTCTGTACAATTTTGCAATTTGCACATCTTTTTAAAACCCCTAAAGCTCCTTTTGATAAGAAAGCAAATCAAAGTAAAGTTAAGCAGACCAAATGAAAGACGTATGCCGTATGCAGTATGCATGGAGCAAGGACACACTCATCAATTACATTAATTGAAATGAGAAAAGCATTGAAAAAGAAGGTTGGTCATGACGAGCTACTACTCCTTTCTCCTTTCTCTTCCTCTATAATATTCTACACTCTTCAAAAATGAAAACTATCCACTATCCACTATTCATGTGCATTCAAATTCAACTGAATAAGAAAATAACTCAAGTGAAAGAAAGGAGAAAGGAGAGAGTGTCAGTATAATATACTTTCATTTTGAAAAATAACTAAAATAAAGTTCATCCTTTTTTTAACCAAGGATTTTTACATGCACTCGCTCGTGTCTATTTTTTATGCTTCTAAATTCTAAATTAAAAGTGATGATGATGATTTTGTTTTTAATTTTGAGTGAAATTTAATATTCTTATCCTATTCCTGTGAATATCAAAAGTAGTACTAGAAAATTTCAAACTCCAAACTCCAAACTAAATTTAAACTAGAGATACGTATAGACAAGAGTATAATATGAAAAAGTAAAAAAACTTTTCATTTGTTCTGATTCCATTTTTTTCTATTTTATTCTAGTATTTTGCTACCACCCAGCTGGTCCTGATTCTTCCGCAAGCTGCCAATTCATTCAGTGAAAGTAAGTACCTAAATTTCTCTCCATGTTCTCCTACTCAATATTCTATGGTCTGTACTCTATACTCTATACTCGATATTCTGTATTCTGTGCGGAATGGCGGAATAGAAAATAGACAGTCGTTTCTTTCTTTTTCATTCAATCCTTTTCAAGTTGAGAGAGAGAGAGAGAAAGTCTCTCATTTTTTATTTATTCATTATGTATTCGTCATCGTCATCTTGTTTTTTTCCATGGTTTTCTTCAAGTACGTTCTTCCAGCCATCCATCCATCCATCCTTCCATCTATATCCAAAGTAGTTGAGGGAAAACGTCTCAATCTATTTGTATTGTCTAGATTCTACATTCTACATTCTAGTTTCTAGTTGTATCCACATTCTAAATTCTACAGTTCTCAGTTCTTGCCTCGTGCCTGCCTCGTGTCTCCATTATTACTCACTCTTTCTTCCTATTTATCAGCTGACCTAGATGTAGATGTAGATCTAGATAGAATACTCAAATCACATAGAATACAGATACAGATACATAATACATAAATATATATTGTACTCCTTACGATATTTTTTTGTATTGTACTGGATGATTCCCTTTTCCCCTTTTTTTCCACATTGAAAATCCCAAACTCCAAACTCTAAACTCTAAACTTGCATGCTAAATTGCACTCGAATCTCCAGTCTTCATTCTCTATAGTCAATTTATACCGAAATTCCTTGTACATTTTATATTTTACACTTTGCATGTGTACATGCAAATTGTACACTGTACACTGTACACACTTTGAATTTCTATACCTATTCAAGTGTACCGAATACATGTATCTTTAGAATGTAAAATGCATACATGTATAATGTGTGAAAGAAGAAAGGAGAAAAAAGAAAATGAAGAGAAATTCTACAGAGCAGAGCAGAGCAGAGCAAAGCAATGCAGTTGGAGATGAATGTGGATGAGTTGAGTACCGATGAGTTTGGAGTTTGGAGTTTGGAGTTTTCGAGTATTCCAGTATTCCAGTATTGGAGTTTTGGAGGATGAATCTCGTACTTGTGTTTTTCCCTCATTTTTTATATTGCTACAATTTAAAGAAATGCTTCCAAATTCTACATTCTAGATTCTACATTCTACACTCCACACTTTTTACACTTTACACTCTGCACTTTACACTTTACACTCCAAGACGCAAGTCTTATAATTCCAGTTGTGTTTCTGGTTTCTGGTTCCGTTTTCCCCTTTTTCTTGTGGGTGTATAGAAAATAGAGAATGGAGAATGGAGAATACGCTTTCCGTCTTTTTATATATTATGTATTGAGTTTTGAACATGCAGAATGTACAAATGTACATTGTACATTGTGCAAGTGTACAGAGTATAGATGTACTTCATGACAGCTCTGGAAGAGAAGACAAAGTATATGGAGTGGAGAAGAGCGGTAGTCGTTTTTCTGGATTCTGTGTAAAATTCAGCTCATTCAGTCTTATCCTCAGTTTCTCAAATTGTAAATGCAGATACAGATAAAGATACAACTACAAGTACAACTACAGCTGGAGATTCAAGACAAGTGTATGCTGAATGTTGAGTATTTGGTACTTGCTACGTGGTAGACGTGGCACAATGTAAATTGAACATTTATGTGGGTACACTTGTATGTACGTACGAGAATACTGTTACACTGTTATACTGTTTTCACTTCTCGGGGAAAGACAGTCACACAATATACAATGAACAATGAACAATGCACAAGACACAAGACACAAGTACATACATTCCAGTCCAAATCTCTTTTATGGCTCAATTTCTTTTCTTGTACTGTTCCTCTTTCCCCTCTCTACTTTTTCTACTTCGCCTCCGCCTCCTTTTTTCATCCTCAATTTCTTCTGAGGAATCTCCAATCACTTTCTCCCTTTCTTCTTCAACTTTAACTTTGGATTTTTACTTGGATTCCGCTTCGGCTTTGGTTTTGGTTTGGGGTTTGGATTTAGTTTTGGATTTGGATTGAAGTAAAATGAATACTGAGAGCTGACTTGACTATTGACTATTGACTACTATTACATTTACTACTTGCTACATTATTATGCATTATACTTTATACTTTACATGGATAGATTTTTCCCACTTTTCACTTGATTTGTATTCAACCCACACACACATTTTTCAATTTTCAATAATAGTCTCACTTCATTCTCACATCAAACATCAAACATGGAACTTGAAACATCCACCATATTTAATGTATTATCACTTCAAGTTGAAATTGAACGTCCAATTCAATTCAACAACCAACTCATCGCTCATCACTCATCACACTATTTGAATTTTAATATATTTGACTACTGGACAAGATAAAAAAGAAAAGGCAAAGAAAATGAAAGGGTTGATAAAAACATACAATTCATCTCATATAACATATAAATAAATCATACACGACGCTCAAAAATCCAGGGTAGATTTCACAGTAAAAATGAAGAAAGAAGAAACACGTAAGCGTAAATGACTGAGGATTTTGAACCGTTGTAAAAAAGAATAGATGACTGACTTTGATTTCTGGATTTCTAGATTTCTAGATTTTTAGACGGGTCATGAAAATAAAAGGAAAATGTTCTGTAGATTCTACACCACTTTTTCATGATTGAAAATAATATACTATTAATTTAATGCATAGCGGTGATGTGTATTCTCGTTTCTCGTGACTCGTGACTCGTGATTATCAGGATGATTCTTATAGAAACATAAAACGGGCCAAATATACCTTATACTTTATATTTATATAGATTTTGGTCCAGAAGTAATAAAAAAATAGCCAGTATCTTCCTTCCACGCTTCCACAAAAGTATCAAAAGTGCACAACCAAGATTAAGACACTAGGCACTAGACACTACCAAGAAGGAAGGTTGTATAGATGAATCGATTTATAGCCACGTTTCCTATTATTCCGGGTCCCTTGGGCCTGGACTAGTCTCCTTTTATTTTATTTATTGGACGTAAAATAAAGCAGTCTCTTGTACAATCTACAGTCTACACAACAAACACTGTACAAAAATACACTCCCTTAGTTTGTGCTTTCTGATTTGTTCACTGCAAAAAAAATCAAAAAAAAAATCACAATGTAAAGACAAGAACAAAAAGACCAGCACTGAAACAATTATAACATTAAAGAAAAAGTAAGCTTTTGAGCATTTATTCAGTATTCGGTATTCCGAGTGCATGACTTTCAAATTTTTGTATCTTGCTCTCCGTATTTTTGGAATCTTCTTCTGTTATATAATAATCTAAGTGTATCTATGCTGTGGTGTTATGTAAAGTACAAAAGTAAAAAGGCTTAGAAATGACATGACATGTAGAATGTAGAACTGTGATGTGATGTGATGTGAAGTGAGACGAAAGTAATAATAATATAAAAGTTATACAACTAATAATCTCTACATAAAATAAACTTTACTACCCAGTCATAAAACTCAACTAAGTGACTCTGATTCCAGTTACAGTTACAATGATACAGTAGCAGATCCAGAACCAGTTTCAAAGGCAATTCCAGTCCCCAGTCCAATTTCACATGAAACGAAAGAGGAAA
The DNA here is from genome assembly GCA_019776565.1 of Sminthurinus signatus. Taxonomy (NCBI): domain Eukaryota; kingdom Metazoa; phylum Arthropoda; class Collembola; order Symphypleona; family Katiannidae; genus Sminthurinus; species Sminthurinus signatus. Next base: position 25,991 of record JABASP010000235.1, read on the forward strand.
AGAGGAAAGGAGGAACAGCTTTAAATGAGTATTAAGCCCAGAGACAGAGACAGTAAAGCGAAAAATTGACGATTGAAGAGTAAACCATATCGCGATTCTAGGTTCTAGATTCTAGAACTTACAGGTAGAACAGAAAAGGCACAGTTCTTCCCTTTTCATATGTATATGTAACTCGACAAATACGGAATCAAAGATTGAAATTATCAGCCCATGCCGCTCAATGTTCATGCTCATTCCTCATTTCTATACCTTTCCTTTCATCATCAGCCACCAGCCATCAGTCAGACAGCGTCACTCCACACTCCACACCATTGCTGAAAATTGAAAATGAAATGAGAAAGAGAGAACGAAATAGAAATTGAAAGAAAAGTACCCTAATCTTACCATAAAAGAACAAGTGTAAAGAGTAAAGAGGTAAAGAGTACAGAGTACAGAGTGACGAGTATCGTATCAAGAGAATAAAATAAAAATAGAAAGAGAGAAAATCAAAAATCAAAAATCATGATCATGAAATGAAATGAAATTGAAATTGAAGAATCCCTTCATTTCCAATTTTTTGTGCTTTCAAATTCCATTCCACTGTTTCTATTTTAAGCACTTGAAAGGACAACTTTACCTTTATGGAACATCTTTAATATATCGGGTTTCAATCCCTGTATTAAAATTCAATGAAATTTCCCCCTTTGTATAATGTCTATAGAAAATTCAGAGTCAAAAGCGAGAAGGAAAATTACAGAATTATGAAACCTCGTAAAATAAATTAAATTCCATAAAATTCCCCCTTTCTTTCCCAACACATTTCTATTTCTATCTTCTATCAACGGTGAAACTAAGTCGATGTCAATGTCTGATCATGTCACAAGTCACAAGGATATTTTGAATCATTTTAAATTGATTTAATTTCATCTCAGGGTCTCTTTGCTCTTTGTGTATTTTGTATTTGGTACATTCACCTTTTTTCCACGAGTATTTTGCATTTCGCATGTTGTTTAGAAATGAAAGTTGGAAATAAATTAAAAAAGTATTTCCTGGTGTGTAAATACGAAAACAAGTTGGTAATCTTCATAATAGTAATAATGTACATGTGAAACGTGTGTGTGAATGAGATGAAATATTATACATAACAAATAAAAATGTAAAAACTAGTGAGCGCGAGTTTTTTCCACGATTTATTTTTCTCAAGTATCAAATATCAAATATCTGTAGCTTGAATATGAACTTTAATATTGAATATGTTTCACGCTAAAGTTGGTCTGAAACATGAATCAATTCGGTATCATATATCATGTAGATTGTACATTGTACATTAAAGGTGAAAAGTACTCTGTAGCATAGAAAGTAAGCTCAAAACTCGAAGCACACGGCAGAAGACGAAAGAAAAAATATTGCGAGTGCACAAGGTAAAAGGTAAAATGTAAAAGGGAAAAATTTGTCACACATTTTACCTTTTGTATTACAGATATTTTCTTGGTGTAGATTGTAGATCGTAGATTGTAGAGATGTTCCGATTTTTTCACTTAAGGACAAACCAACAACTTGACTCTCGACTTTGACTTTGACTTTGACTTGAACTTCCACTGTGATTCTCCCTGTGACTCTGACATTACGAATTCAATGCAATAAATCTTAAAAAGAAAAGCATCCAGCATCCAGTGACATCACACAAACAACAAACAACAAACACCAACTTTTTATCCTCCAGTTTTTCCCTGTCATTCACTCCTATTTCTCCACTTTAGGCACAGACACACATTTTGTATTTTGTAGTTTGCACCATGAATTTACACTGTACACTGTGCAATGGAAACTACAGGGTTTAGAAACATACATTTTTTATTCGGATACAGTAAAACAGTATACAGATGTATAATGTATAGCGTATTTTGTGTAGGCACATTTCAGATCAGATCAGATAGGTATTCTTCGAGAGTCTACTGCACTTGAGCATTTGCTTTCTCCTCTTGCTCAGCACTGAACACTAAGCATTGAGCATTCAACGTTCAACATTCAAGATTCAGCATTCAACATTGAGCGTATTTTGGATTTGAAATTGGAAAGATAAATCCACTTCCTTTTCGTGACGTTTTTTTTTCTACTTTCTACACATACTTTTGTGCATCTTTTTTATTTCCACATGTTTTCTCCCTTTACAAATTGTCAGTGGTTTTTTTTGTACCCACTTCCCAAATGTACATATTTGTACATGTATTTTTATCTACCGGAAATCCAAACATATTTAATCTTGCGTTAAATTTTATCATGCCTCCAAAGTACCTACTGTATAATGTATAATGTGTAAAACTACTTAGTTTTCATTTCCTATCTGGAACCGGCAATCCGCAACCAGCAACCAGCAACCGGCAACCAGTTTACCATTACCATTGAATTACGTCGTGACCTGAATCCTATAAACCCAAACCTTGAAATCAACCACTTATTACTTTCATTTTCATTACTTTCTCAAACCTTACGAATTATGAAAGTTGTAGCTAAAATACAAAAGTAAAAAATATATTTAGTATTTTTGAAGGTATTCTTCTGCTTTCTTTCTTCATCTGCAAACCTTTTTAAAGCCTATTTCTTTTCAAATTAAAAATAAAAATGTGTGTGTATTTTTACATTCACGTTCAATTTTAGAATAGTAATATTTGAATCATTTATGCATGTTTGAATTTGAAAATTGCATATTGGACGGATGTTGTTGTTGTCGTTGTTGTAGGAATGGTGAATGACAAACGGTAGGTTGACAAACGTCTTTGGACTTTGGGATTGGGAATTTAGAATTTACAATTTACAATGCATCACAAATAAGGTTTTTTTGAGCCTACTTTTATTATATTATGCATTTCACTGCTCATGTCTCATGTCAAACCTATTCTCCATCCATCTTTTTCTTTTTGGTATTGAGTATTGAGTATTGGGTATTGAAAGACAAGACATGAAAAATTTAGGAGGAAATAGTAAATGTGCATCTGTTGTGCATATGTAATCTTCTTGAAGATTCTAAATTCTAGATTCTGCATATAAAATAGATATTGACATGCAAAATGGAATTTTGAGAAATAATAGGCTTTTCTCTTTGGAATTTCAGATTTCAAATTTCAATGTTGTGACATGAGACGAGAGTAGGTTTTCCTCAGTTTTCACAAGGACTTATACTCAAATATAATACATTTACAAAGACAGATAGTTGTACAATAAATATACATGTCTATATTTCTATGCAGTGTGCAGTGCACAGTGTACAGTGTGCACTGTATTTATCTAGGTAGAACATGAATCTTGAATATTTACTTGGGTGAGTGAGATTTGGCACATGTCTGTTCAATGCTGGATGTTCAATGTTCAACGCTCAATATGAAATAATATGATGCTATTGTACTTTTACTTTTACGATTTCTTCTATATTCTCCACCTACTTTTCCAGGAAATATATAAAATATAGATATAGAAAAATTGAGATAAAAAAACGTAAAAATCTTTTATCGTCTTTTCTCGAAGAGAGAAAAGTACATATTTTATATATTTTTTTTATCCAGAGGAAAATTCCTGATGGTAAAAATAAATCAAAACAAGTCATGTCTCTTTTTCAACTAAGAGAATCACACCATCTTAAAACTCGAGATTCAAGTCGCAAGTTGCAAGAACTTGAGACTTGAGACTTGAAACTCCAGTTTCCATAAATTTATGAAATAGATAGAAAAGTGTGGGTGGAAAACACATAGTACATAAATGTATGGAGAATGGAGACTGGAGACTGGAGAATGGAGAATGGAGAAGACCTTAAAATGTTATAAGAAGAAATAAAAAATGTTTCAGGTTGCAGGACATTCCACAAAAACCAAACCAAACCAAACTAAGCCAAAAAGAAAGAGAGAAAAGATAAAAAAGAAAAAGAAAAGTAGAGTGAGAAAACGTTGGGTATAAACTTGTCGACTTTCTCCCCTTTTCCCTCACTCTGACTTTAGTTTCATCTTCTCACATAACACATAATACACTATCCACTATTGAGCTTTTTCACTTCATCTTACGTTTAAATCAATACCTTTGGCCTGTCTCCGCTCCGTCCGATCCAAAAACTGGCTTTGATCTCAGTTTTTGTGGATGTTGGATGCTGTGGATTGTGGGCGAAAAACGTCTATTGTAGAAAAAAATATATGATGTGAGAAAAAATATTATGAACCTTCTTATTCTCATTCTTTTGATGCAAAAAAACATGGACAGAAAAATACACCTACTTTTCTATTGTACACATGACACACACAAAAAAACAAGGCACAAGTACATACAAAAGTGCGTTTGTGTTGGAAAGTGTTGTTTTAAAACGAGGGGAACAAACTATTTTACTCCGTGTACTTTCAACTTGCAAGTGTTTGTCACTGTCCACCGTCCACCGCTCCACTGTACCAAATCTCGAATGCCAAGTCGATAATTTTACAAACTACAAACTGAAAACTTTTACAAAATACTACAACATACATAAAATGTACCACAATGTCAATGTTTTTCTCCTTTTGGGTATTTTGGGTATTTTGTAGTATGTGACCTCTTTTTCATATTTTCATATTTTTATACTCTCTTCATACTTTCAAGTGTCATTCAACAAACTACAAAATATGAAATACAATAAACAATAAAATAAAATAAATAAAATAAAAAAACCATCCACCATTCAGTCTCAATTCCTCAACTCAACTCTCAACTCCATCATCACCACTCAAATAAATTCACCTGTCAACGAGGATCAACTCAAGAAGAAAAACGGACGTTCGTCCTCTTCGATTTCTCTCTCTCTCTCTGTCTTTCTCTCCCTCAAATTTCTTCGCACGAATAGCCTTGGTGAAATTTCCCTTGCTTTCCTTTTTTTGTACTACATCTTCCCATTTTATATTACATTATATATTATACTATGAACATAGAACATAACATTTTCCCTTGCTCTACTCTGACTCCTTTCGTTTCGTTGCTATGGGAGCCTATGACTATCCTTGTACATTTTACAACCATGTCCTGTCATATCATGTCATGTCATGCATATGCACAAGAAGAATTTTGAAATGACGAATCGTTCACAAGTTTGATGGTATTAAAGAAAAAAGAAGGAAACGACCGAGTACCGAGTACCGAGAGCCAAGAGCCGGGTAGTGAGTAGCGAGTACCGACCGGGTAAGTAAGATTGAGAGGCGAGAGTAGGAAAATAGAAAAATGGTATTGAGTATGGATGATGGAAGGACGTGAATGTGAAGCATGCTGTGCGTACATCGTACATGTGTCTGCGTCCGTGTTTGTGTGAAAGAGAGAAGTATAGTAGAAAGAAAGAAAGTGGAAGAAAATTGAATAGGCCAAGATGGACATGTCTAATTGAAAAGCTCCATACTCCATACTCCATTCAATGCTCAACGTTCAGATGCGAGTATATCTCGTGTATACTTGTGTTGTCCATACAGATATAAAAACCGGGACGCATGTAGACTGTGGACTGTAGACATGAACATGGACATGAATGAAATGAGTAGATAGCATTTAGCTCGACTTGGTTTGGTTCGGTTTGGTTTTGGCTTGTACGCTGTACGCTGTACACTGTACTTTGTACACAGTCCACATTTCAAAAGAAAAGAGAAAAAAGAGAAGATGAAAGAGAAAGGGAAAGGAGGGCAAAAGAGGACAAAATCAACTTACGGATAGAACTATTAGTCAAAGTCCAGACAGAGAGAATTCCCATGCCCATTCTTCTGGTTGTGACGCTGAGTGACGCATAGGAGGAGTACAAGGTCCTAGAACACTACAAAGAGAACAAGTATAAAACCAGGGAAAAGTATAAAATAGAAAGTAGAAAGTAGAAATAACCAGAATACAAAATAGTGAATAGTGAACAAGAGGGATACCTTGAATCTTGAATCCAGAATCTAGCATCTAGAATCTGGATTTCAATATCCAGATTCTTTCTAGATTCTAGGTTTTCCACACATGTACAATCTGCAGCGTACGTTGTACATTGTACAATTTCCATTGTACACGTCCTTGTTTCTTCTTTTTTCCCTCCCAAACCTACACAATAATGGAACAATGATGGAGATGGAACAGTCTCAGCTCGACATTGCTCCACTCTGCTCAAAACCCCCATAACCTTTATTATATATTATCATGACACGTTGCAGCATGTTGTACATTGTACAAGAGCCATGAGCAGGACTACTAAGATGATGATGATGATAATAGAAAAAAGAGTAAAAAAACATTCCCCAATTGTACAATATTAAATATATATATTGTCCATCTCAAGTCGGAGCACACTTAAACATGGTTTAAAAGAACAGTAGACAAGACAAGAGTTGAAAAATGAACTACGACTGTCTCTAGTTTTCTGTCTCTGGCCTGTAGTCTTCAGACTGTACATTGTACATTGTACATGGCACATCTTGTTGTTTTTTTTCTCCTCTTACATGACAGTAGAAACACTCGTAGACTCCACATTACACATGGACACACAATACACACACATGTTTAGACATCAACTCATGACTTATGACTTTTGACTTATGACACAAGTCAAAATCAAAGTCAGAGACCGTTTATTGCATCAAAAAAACGGCTGAAATTGGCCCTTTTTTCTGTAACATCAAATCCATGTAAAATGTAAATGCACACAAGCTGTACGCTGTACAATGTACATCTCGTCATTGTCTGTCTTTGTCCTTGTGTATTATGCTGACTCTTACTTGTTTGTAACATTCGTTACATTTGTAATTGTCACTTTTGGTCCACCACAATTTTTCTTCTCCGCTCACAGACAACCTGCAGCTGAACAACTCAAGAACTGAATACGAGATAGACGTTCAGTTTAGTTGAGGATTCACAAGCTTTTACAAGTTGTATCTTGTGCATCAGGAATCCTTTCAGTTTGTATTGTGTCTCTACCAATTGCCATTCTTTTTACAGTAATAAAATGTAAGAGATAATATGCAATAGCACATACAAAAATAGGTAGTTCACCCGACCAAAGAAAAAGCAAAACGAAAACGAAAAAAGCAAACACAACAGCACAACACAAAACAAAAGCAAAAACAGAAAAAGAGAGCAAAGCACACCGAACATTGAGCACCGAGCACCGAGCACCGAGCCTGAATGCTCTAGTCAAAGACGAGTAAAATAAATCACAAAGACAAATAGCTTTTTCAGGTTTTACTGCATAAGTACAATATACAATACACAATACACATCTATATGCATTTGTGCTTTTACATACACCCTCAATCCGCATCCTCTACCCTCTACCGCAGGAGCACTAAAAGATAAAAGACAAAACCAATTTACCTAGTCTCATTCCTCTCCCGTGTATAAAATATAAGAACAAGTGGAGCAAACCGTGTGTTGTCTGTTGTCCCATGTTTCATGTTGCTGTTCTAGGTTCTAGTTTCTAGGTTTTAGTGTGGTGTTCAAAAAGACAAGGAGCAATCAGTATAATAATCTTGTGTCTCGTGTATTGTGTCACCAAACCAAACCAAACCAAACCAAGCTATACGTAGCACATGAAGAATGAGGAGCCTGGTAAATGCTCTAGAACAACTTGAACCGCACAAAGCTACAAAAAATAACCTAGTGCCTCTCTACTTTGCAATTTGCAATTTGTAGTTTGCGGTTTGTCACTAAAGTAACTATAAAACAAAGGAGAAAATTAGAACATTTCACCAACAGCCAGAGTACAGGTGCAACAGGATACAAGTATACAACTGAAACTGAAACTGAAACTGACCTACAACAAAGCACGTACATTGCAAAGTACACTGTAAATACATATATGTATAAAGTAACTTTATTATAAGCCACAAGCATAAACGTTAAGGATATAAGGATTTCCTGCACTTAAGTATACAGATAAATGCTGCTTGTAAATACGGATATTGGTGGTTCGTGGTACAAATGATCTTGCAATTATTGATTTATTCCAAATTCCATATTTCATGTGTCTTGTGTCTTATATGCTTCCACTTCCAACTTCCAACTTCCAACTTTTAACGTAAAAAATAAAGCAATAAAATGAACAATCCTATAGGATACGATGAGGAATGAGAGGAGGGAAAGTAAAAGTAAAAGTGAAAGCAAAAGTAAAAGTGAAAAGCCGTGTTTTGTGGGAGCTTTCTCCTTGTTTATGACGAAATGAAATGAAATGAAGGTGGCGATAAGGAATGAGGAATGAGGACTGGGAAAGAGAGAGAAAGAGAGAGAGGATTAGGAAGAGGAGAAAAGCACATTTTGGATCCAATTTCTACTCTTGGCTTTCCACTCCTCTCCAATCATCCGTATCCTGATACGCAGCGAAAGTGGAAGAAAAAAAAGTAGTTTGATTCAACAAAAATACGGGCGGGCGAAAACTAGACAAGAGAGAGAGAGATAGAAGTAAAGAGAGAGATGGAGACAGATTGGATCCGCTTGGATGGAACACAAGATTATCGTAATCCGATGGAATTTGATCTCTCCTCTCGTAATTTTTCCTCTATCTACAATCTACAATCTACAGTGTAGAGTGTATTTCTCACTCTGTATCTTATCTTCTCATCATCTCCCTTTTCTCCTCTTTCACACATTCTACAAACATACATGTACACTGTACACACACACACTTTTACATATGTACATTATACATCTGTCTCAATTACTCTTGTGTTTACCACATACTTGTGACTTGGAACCTGGAACTTGGTGCTTGTAACTTTGTCCCTTTCATCACCTTTGAATTAGAGCATTAGTAAGGATGGATTAGGATCCAGTTTTCATCCTCTAAAATTGATGAAACGTCTATTTTAAATCCATGTTTGTTTGTTTTTTTCTGTATTAAAAACCCGTTATATTTTTTTATCTCCAACTTCAAAATCCTTGAGAGTTGAAAACTGGAAGAAGATAAATAATTCGAGTATTTTTCTAATAAAAGTGTGTTAGCTTTTAGTTACGTTTACAGTTTATACAAATACAATGTACAATGTACAATGTACAATTTTCAGCTTACACAAATTGACAAAGAAAAAGAAAGTAAAAAAACAGACAGTACAGTAGTTTGTGTAGTTAATTTCTGTACATTACCAACAAAGACAATTTCATGTCTTGTATATTGTACAAATAAACTTCAAGGAACAAGGAACATGGAATGTGCATTTGTGTCTCTATTATACATTATACATGTACGATAATATAAATGGAAGATGGAGAAGCTGTTAATAAATGATATTGACTTGATTTGATTGTTACAGGAATGGCTGAATGTGTGATGGCCATTTCGTTTTCCCTCTTCTTCTTCTCGTCCGGCTTCATGGTCTTTCGAGGTGAGACTTTCATTCTTATGCTATATCTATATATATAAATACACCATGTATTATGTAATATGTAATTTGTATGTATAGTTGTTCAAGTAATATTATATTTAGTCCGTGTCTTGTGTACACATTGTACATACTACATACTATATCTATTATACATCTGTCTGTATAATACAGCTCTTCTATATTATCAGAGTAAAAAAAAGTAACGTAACGTTTATTTGTACTTTTTTTAGGTGCAGACGAGGTGAGTATAATCCAATCCAATATTGACTTTTCTCATGCCTTTCTTTTCACCGGTAATAAATTGCCTCCTCGTTCTCCTTCTTCTTCCCTTTTATCTTTTTTTTCCTTTTTCTTTTCCTTTCTTTTCTTTCTTCTTGGAATTCTATAAAAATGTTTTCTTTCCCGTTTGGAACATCTCTGTGAATGCTGTTGCAAGGTCTGTCTTTATTGTATATAGAATATAGAATCTAGTGTATTTTTCTTTTTCGCCTTACTTTTCCATTTTCGGTTTCGGTTTCCTCTTTCCCCTTTCCTTTAAATCATATAAATAAACAGAACAGTCGTGTTATCCGTCCATCTATCTATCTAAAAAGATGGTCATCTATACAAATATCAAAAAAATGTATTATATAGACATAAAGTAAGGCGAACAAAAATTGCCATTATGGATACCATTAGGTCTATCAATAGTCTGTACTACGATATGTACAATGTACAATGTACAAATATCTGGAGTACATTTCCTTTTTATATTTTCAATGTAGTAGTATAAATAGTAGAATATATATAGTGATATTTTATGAACATCCATTTTCTCAACAAGGTAGTTACTTTATTTTCATCTGTTGTTACTTTTCTATCCATCCGTCTTGTTTGTAACTTGATCTCATTAAGGTGCACAAACAAGTGTAATAATGTAACAAGTAACAAGCATGTTTATATATAAACCAGAAACACAAGATGTTCATTACCTGTACACTGTACAATGTACATTGTACATTGTACATGAAACTACAGATAAACCCAATTACGTTTACATGCTTTTGCTTTTTAAAAAGGTTGTTTGGTTTCTGCTAAAATTAAACAGACAAATAGTAGTTTCTAGGCAATGCTTTAAAAACATTTCAAAGATGAAATACTATATTAAAAAAGTTTAATTATTTTAATATTTCATGATGCGGAATAAAGCCATAAGTATAATTTTTTATAAAAGAGTAAGAAAAAACTAGAAAAAAGCTACTGAAAAGGGTTTCTGTCTTTCGTCATGTGTAAAATTTACAATATAAAAAATTCTTAGTCTCCTCGTTTCTCGTGGAAACCAAGCAGCAAAAGTAGATATCCATGGTGATAGAAAAAATAAATGTAAGAAAGTGTGGAAACAGAAACACATAGAAATACTAATATTAATAGAAACAGAAAAAGAAACCCAAAATCAGAATCAGACTCAGAACAAAAGAAATTTTCACTCGTTTTCTGTGTAAAATTCATTTCGATTGAGTTGTGTCCTATGTCGTATGTCGTGTGTCGTGTGTACATAGTCATTTCCCTCACTTTTCCTCCTCCATTCACCATACATCATACATGGTTCACAGTAAATACTTTTTAATAGAAGGAACGTAGCACACATGTGATGGGGAAAAACATGAGTTGCTCTAGTGGAAAATGCATCCAGTTTTTTTTCATGTTTCCATGTCTCTTTTACACACTAGACTGCGTACAAAATGTATAGATAAAATAGAAACGTGTACAGTTTACAGTGTACACATGTATTATATGTTATATGTTGTACACACGAATTCCTGCTATACATTAAACATTATCCGTTAGATGTACTCTCTTCATAGCCCACTGGATCCTGGATCCTGGATACTACTGTAGATACTAGATAGACAAATGTATTCTTTGACTCTTGTTAGTTGCACGGATTGTGTAGGAAATAGGACATAGGACTAGCTTACACTGCTCACTGCTCACTGTACGAATTTGAAAGTGTCCTTTTACTTATTAGAAAGTGTGTGTAACGACTGGATATAATGCAGAATTTTTTTCTTCTCTTGGCCATCATTCGAGTGTAACTGTTACTTTTTTTCAATCTCAGATTCAGTCTCAGTCTCAGTCTCCGTTGTAAAGTCTGAGGAAGAAAACCAAAACCAAGAACACATTAATACGTTTTTACTTGGCTTGTTCCGAGTTCCATGCTCCAGCTCCATGTTCCATGTTCCATGTGTGATGTTTTCTTTTCTTTTTCCACATGTCTCCGCGGCTTCCTGACTGTGTCGAATGTACAATGCACAAAGTACAATGTACAGCGTACAGCGTACAGAGAATGGTGAATAGTATAATGACTATATGTACACTAGGATCTGTCCTCATTGTCCTCTCCAGTCTTCACTCTTCCGTGCTGTCTCCGCTCGCTTTCTCTCCCTCTTTCTCTCGCATCACATCACAACACTTACCATATCATGTATACAATGTACAACGTAGAGTGTACAGTGTACAGTGTGTAGTAAAACATTCCATTGAATTTTATCTTGCCTCAACTTGAGGCTTCAATGTTGAGTCTTGAGTATTGAGACTGTGGAATCTTGAGGCTTGTCCCTCTCCTTTTTTTTCTTTCTCCAAAGGCTACTACACACCACACACTTTCTCCCCTTTCTTTTGTATTACATAAAACTGCGGTACACTTAGACTTATCTACAACTTTCCTCTTGTGTTTTTTTCTTCATTCTTCATTCTTCACTTTTGAATTCTGGATTGGTGTTCTGGATTCTAGTCTCCGTTTTTCAGTTAATGTGTTCTCTTTCATCCAAGGAAAATTCCACTGTTTAGGGAGCTAAAAATTTTTAGATCATTTTATATTTTATACTTTTGGACATTACTGCTTTCTCTTTGCTCACACTGTTGCTTGGAACTCTAAACTGTTTTACAACAACAGCAGCAGGCTTTTACTTTGGGTTTTTTCCCATTTTGTTCCGTATCGATGTAGAATGTAGAATTCCATAGAAAAATAGTCAAGGCCAGAGAGAAATTCATGTTTTGAATATTAAGGGGATTTATAGAAAAAAAGTATGGAACATAGAACCGCAACACCAAACAACTAACGGACCGACCAGCCGTACAGTCAGAAATCCAGACAGTCAATCAGAGGATATTTTACAGAAGAGGGTAGATTGTAGATTGTAGATGGTATTTTGCTATTGTAATATAATTATACGATTGGGTGAATTACCCCAGATTTTTATGTTTTAAGCCACTTAACTCAACTTGATTGCATTGTTCTTCAACTTTTATTCAGTCTACAGTCCACAGTCTACAGTGTCTAGTGTCTAGTGTCTAGTGTCTAGTGGTATTTGAACAATTACCATTACAAAAGAGACTAGGAGAAAATAGCAAATAGCCCAGAGCGGACGGCCGAGAGGAGTGAATGCATTGTGATAAACTAAACTTACATAAAGTGTACAGTGTACAGTACACAAGTGCTTCCACATTCTACATTCTACACATAGAGCATCTGAAAACCATCATTTGTCGAGGCTCAAGGCTAAAGTCATTCTATAAACTGCATCAACAACCCTTAAAGAGCAACTTTCTTTTTTTTGTGGGAATATAAAATACTTGTCTCTATTACTGCACTGTGGCTGATTTTTAGTTTGAATTGGAGTTTGACTTGAGTGTGCACTTCTCCATCTCTGCTCCATTCTGTATTTACTTGTGTTACTTGTGTTCATACGCCGGCTTTAGAGTTGTGAGACCTCGACACAATAGACGGATGAATAGATGGTAGATGGTGGATGGTGGATGGATAATGTCGCTTGTGATATTGATGTGAATAAAAGGATTTAAAGTTTTATTTGAAAATGATATGGCTTAGATTGAGTTGGACTTGGAAAGCTAGGAATTGTACTGAGGATTATAACACTATTATTGTTATTGTTATTTCATAATCTTTTCTAGTTTATACAGTATAAAACATACAATATAAAGTATACAGAGTAAGTGGATTAGCTCAAGAGTTTAGAAAAGAGGAAAGATTGTAGATTGTAAATAAAATTGCTGGATTTAATTTAGTCGTTCAAGTATTCTTGTGTATTGTGTATAAATGGGTATATTATTGTATATAACTAAATAAACATACACAGTTTTAATGCAGGGTGAAAAAAAGGGAAATCAGTCATGTTTATTTGTAATTTGGGTAGCCATATGTACTCATTTGTACAAGACATTGATAAGACTAATATTGTAAAGTATCTTTTTGTTATTTTTTAGTGTGTGTAAAATTTGTAGAACTGCTGTGTTATTTATACGGCACAAAAGGTGAACATATTATTCTGTGTACTTTAAAGCTCTTTTGAAGGTTCATTTTTGAGTGAACTTTTACTTACAGCTTTCTCATTAGTCGCTCTCCTGCACAAATCTAGATATAGATATTCTTTATATTTCCCCTGCAACAGTTAGAAATTGTACGTACTAGATATGTAGAATGTAGAATGTAGAATGTAGAACGTACACAAGCGAGAGTAAATGATCATGACAGGGAGCAGAGATAAAGAAAGAAGAAACTCCTGGTTTTTTACAAGGTAAAAGTTGGTGCAGAAACTAGACCTAAGCAAGGACCAACTACATGTAAAAGTAGGAGACAAATTACATCTTTTTATTGTTCAATTTAAGCTACTTATGTTCACCAAAGAAAAATATTCTAGTCCCAGGAGTAAGCGTCTTTTGCCAACTTCTTCTTCCTCCTCTTCTTCTTGTTCTTTTCCCCGCAAAACTGAAATTCTTGGTTTTAAATCCATTATAAAAGTTTTAAATTTGTTGAACAGTTTACACTTGTTAACTGTTTAGTTTAGAGTTTAGAGTTTAGGGAACAGGAGTAAGAAAACGGTACAAAGAGGCTCAAAGCTTCATTTATACATAAGCACAATAAAGCAAAACAAAACAAACAGAAAATAGACTATGAAAGCAAACATATGGAAAACGAAAGATGGGAGAAGAGACAAGAGACAAGAGAATGAGGACAGAAAATATAAGCTGCTCTGAGATTTTCTCTTTGCCCTTTTCTTTTCCTATTGCTTCTTAAATCTGGAGGAAAGCAAAAATGTCCCTGAAAATATCAGAAAAAACAACGAGAGAAACCATCAACAGAAATCTGTAGCTAGTGTTAAAAATGGGGTAGAAAACTTGGAAAAGTGTCAGAAATTCCTTATTACAAATGCAAATGCATTTTAAGTTTGGGATTCCAAGTTGTGGACTGAGTTGAAATTTCTTGAAAATAAAATTTGTCAGATTTTAATTATAATTTTTTTCATTTCTTCATTTTTTATCAACACTTGGGCTAGTCCCTCTTCTGTTTTGTATTACAACTTGAGATTAGCTTCGTTCTACATTCTATAGGTAGTTTGTAGTTTGTAGTTTCATTTAATCCTGACTAAGCATTTCATCTTTCCCGAAAAAATTCAAAGTTTCAAATGTCTCCATTGAAAATTGAAACTTTACATGTTACACGGGTGTATACATAATACTATGTATTATGTACAGTGGAACTGGCGTGTGAATTGTGAATGTCAGAGAGAAGTAGCAAATCCGCAGGAAATGCTTAATTTTTACACGTTTTGTGTGCATGTACCTTAATTATGTTCAGTGGCAGTTTCATTGTGTGTAGTAGAATCTGGAATGTAGGATGAAGGTATCTTTTTGTCTTTACTTTTCCTCTTTTTTATTACTCACTAGTACAAGTGGAGTTTGGAGAATGGAGTGCCAGTATAATGTGTAAAGTATTAAGTATAAAGTCAAAAAAGTATAAAACTATGAACGCAATGGAATACATACATGTATGTGGAAGTTCTGGGGGAAAAGAATCTGAAATTGTACAAAAAAAACAAGGAAGTAAAATCCAAAGTGCCGAAAACATGCAGGATTTAATTAATTAAAACTTGAAATGTCTTTTTGCCTTTCTCTTTGTACGGTTTGGTTTGGTTACGTCTGTTTCTGTCTGCTCCCTTCAACTCTAGTGGCCTCGGCTCTAGTTTCTAGTTTAGTTACTATAGTTTTAATCTGCCTAAGTATATCTGTGAAAGTACTACCTACACTGTACTATCTAGTACCTATTATGTACCTACGTAGATGCTAGATACTAGATACTGGATACTTATGCATTGATACTCTTGGTTCTTGGAACTCTTTCCTGTTACATTGTACACATTTTTTTTTACTTTTCTTTATCTAGGATCTCCAGTTTTATCAAGTTAACAAGCATGTATAATGTATAATGAACAAATACGAATACACAAATACAGTTACAGTTGTTCCGACTGTTTCCGACAAGCTATTCATTCAGCGTCATTGCATACAATATACAATATTACAGATTTTCTCTCCATCTGCATCCAAATGGGAATTTTGGACGTGGGATTTACTCTCCAAAATCCAAAATGTGTGTTCATAATGTATAATGTGTAATAACAACGTGTATTGTGTAGTTTGTATTTTGTAGGAGACGCCATCCGCTTTTTGTACTGTACTAGCTAATTAAAAAAATAAAACTAGAAAATTAATATCATTCCAAAATTCCTCCTCGTAATCAGATAGACAGGCATACTCTTTAGTGTACAGTCTTCAGTTACTAGATTCTGGATTCAACCTTCGGGCTTACAAGCTGATGATGTCGATTCTTTGTTCTGTATCTAGTATCTAGATTCTTCTGTGTAGGGATACTTTGAAATTTTTGGGACTCATTAGGCAATTTTAGGGAACAAATCCATAAACCATACACAATACACCATAACAAAGGCAAAGGCAAAAGCAAGGGAGCCATACACATATTAATATTATATTATTTATAGTTTATAGTTTATAGTATTTATAATAACAAGTACACATTTGCATGCGCCCATCCATAGGTCGTTTCACATTCATAATTTATGGCGGTATAGACAAAGGCTATAAAATTTTCAGTGACAATAAAGTTTCACAATAAATTACTGTGCAAACATCCAGACTGCAGAGCCATATTAATATTATTATTATTATTTGTACTTTGTGTATCATGCATTTGGTATTTGGTGTACGTCTTTACTCTTCAGTTCATCCAGTATTTAGACTGTAGAATCCAGAATCTATAGTCAGTAATATGTACAATGTGCAATGTGAATGAATCAGTTCACAATAAGTATACAAGTACAGATAGAACTTTTTACATGGGCATTTTTTACTATCCATTAGTATGAGCAAATTTTCTCTTGGTCTCTCAGCTCGGAGAATTTTCAAGTATACAGGATTTTCGGCACATTTAGTAACAATAATACATGATACATAATTCCAAGAACTAACAAGAATAAGAACAAGAACCAGGAAGAAGACCAATGGGAAAGAAACCACACAAGAAAATTATGTGCACAGTGCACAGTCTACAGCGTACAGCGTACACGCATCTATGCAGAATCTATAATGTGGAGGAAAAAGAAGTGAGAGGAATGGAGAACGGAGCATGGACAAATTCAACTCAAGATGGATACAAGAAAGGAAGAAAAGTCAAGGAAAGCTCCTGTATAAGTATGTAATGTATAATGTATAATGTGTGCCACAATGAGTATTTTACATCAAGTCAAGATTAAATATGTTGGTCATAAAACATGCGGTGAGTAAATGACACGAGAAAAGTTGAGGCTGACTTGTCTTTTTAATGTTGAAAATTTTGAGGACTAATATTAATTATAAGACTCCTCATAATGCACAATGCTCAATGAGCATTGCTCAATGCTAAGTCTACTTTCTACATTCTACATTCTACATGTTCACCGGAAACCATAAAGCCCAAGGCAAGGACCACAAAGTGAAACTGTATAATACTAAGTGAAAGAAAAGAGGAGAATAGTAACTATATGGAACATCCTACATCTTGGAAAGTTTTCTTTCTCTTTTGCTACTTTTCATAATACTTCTTCTTATTCTTGTTTTTCAAATGTAATCAACATGACGACTTTACTAATTTGTCGCGCGCATTCATTCATACGTATGTACAATGTACACATGCTCAGCCATGCAGAGAAAATTTACAGTCCTTTACATACAACATAATACATCAGACTAAAAACACAGTAGATCCACAGTAACATTTATACATAGGGAAAAAGCTCAAGAAAAACTATTTATCGACTGTTCACCCCACAAGTTACAAAGTAAAATATATTGCAGCATGTGTACAATGTAAAAGTAAAGCTATGGCAAAGTGGAATGAATAACATTGTTCAGTTTCTTTTGCTTTCTCTTTGGGTAATAATAATTATACCATTATGTATACCCGAAAGAAGCTGAAACTCGGATCTGCCGATTGAAGATTGTAGATTCCAGATTCCAGACTGAAGTTTGTCCCAACCATTAAACCATTAGTCATTAAAAGTTGAAAGTTGACTCTGACTCTGAAACTGAAACTGGAGTTGTACAAGAAAAAAGGAGGAAAATTTTGAATACCACAAAAAATAGTACATGCTAGATTCTGGATTCTACATTCTAGGCTCTCTGCAATGTACAATGTACAATGTACAGTGATGTGATGTGGTGGCGTCATTTAATCAGACGACACAAAACTTGTCCTGAAATTGATATTGATATTGATTGGAAGAACTAATCAAAAGAGTTATTTTCATTTACTTGCACTGTAATCGTGTGGGGAAAACTTTTTCTCCCATTCCCATTTCTTTCCTGTTACTACGTATCACATGATACAAAATATAATATATAGTGTACAGTGTACAGTATATACAGTTTGAAATGGGGAATGTTTCACATGTAACATGTTACATGTTACAAGTTACACGTTACACGTAATATCGATTAGACAATTGGGATATTCTTGAATAAAAATAGAAATTATTACGACTCTCCTATTATTATTATTATCATTATTATTACTATTATATTGGTATATAGAGCATGAGGTCGTCCTCGTATTTGTCTTTGAAACCTCTATCATAAAACTTTTATTTCTCCTCCTACACAATCCAATCCAATCTACTGTGCTTTCTCTTTTTCTACCAAATGTGTTTTTTTTCTGACAATGAGATACAACACAATACGATACATACAATGCACAATACACCATGTACTTTTACTTTCGTTTTTGTTAGTTTGAAACAAAAATGCGTTTCAAGCTAGATACTGGAGCCAGAATCCGAATCAGAACCAGAACGAGAACGATAGTTTTGGGCTTGATTCCGATGCACTTGTACTTTGTACATTGTACATGTCTATGTATTTTGATAATGGAATGAAAAGGAAGAGAGAAAAAGAAAAAGAAGCCACATTAATTTTCCTGTCTCTCTCTTTCTTTTTGTCATATTCTATACATTTTGTATAGTTCTTTTGTTCATCTTTTGTGGATATGTTTTCCTACCCAACGACAAGTTTCTTGTTTCAATTTCCAACAGATTTTTGATGGGTTTGGTTCTACTCCGTCCAACTATTTTGCAATATATTTTAGTCGCACTAAGTTTTGTCCTGGATCCCGAATCATGAATCTAGTGAAGATTTTGTTGGAATAGAAGAAACTAAAAACTAGAAAAAGGAACCAAATCCCGATTCTTGATTTTGTTTTTTTTTGTGATGGTGCCAAACATGTGACATAGTGACAAGACAAAAGACAATAGACTAGATCTAGATCTAGATTCCAGAGTCTAGATTCTAGATTCTAGATTCGAGATGATAGGAACAACAATGTTGTTAGTTAGACAAAGGGAAAAATATCTACTATCTAGTTGGAAAATTAGTGGTGACCTCATTAAACTTTATTGAACAGAAAATTAAATTGAATGGACCGGACATTGGAATTTTTGAAGGAAATTCTGTGTAACTAATATAGGTAAAAGAATAGCATCAAAATGACTTGTGCCCCTGTCTACTGTCTTCTACTTGAACATGAAAGACACAAATGAAATAAAAACATTGCCTTGAGTTGGAGTTTAAGGAAATCAATAATCAAATTTAAATTTCAACCCTTTCCTTGGTATTTGAGCCTCTGAGCTTTTAATATTAAAAAGGTCTAAAGTTACTATGATTTCTTTGGAGAACTTCTCAAGACGGAATTTCTATAGTTAGTTTATGCTTTTTACTTTTTACCGCAATTTTGCTAAAGCTAACTAAAGCATACTTTGAGTTTTGAGTTACTTTGATGTCTCTTTTTATCTGTATAATGTGTAATAAAACAGTATGTAATCAAGTTTGGATTTTAGTTTACACTACGCGCCGTAAGTATGTATTTAATCTCTGGGCAATTGGATTTTCCAAGAAATTCTATGGCTTTAAAAGACTTGAGATGAAAAAAATACATACTTACTTTTACTTTTATGTACAAACCAAAGGTACAGATTTGTGATATTGGAGTACATTTGATACTTTGTTCAATTCATTGTCTCAAAGCCAAAGACAGATTTCTTTTATTTTTGCACGTCCCTTTAAAAATACAGTTTGGCTCTATGTTCTATTCTTTCATTGTTCACCTACTTTCTTTCAGAAATGTGCTGTACTCAATTTATGGGGTTGTACATAGTTGTAGATGTACATAGAAACATTGGACGTGTTTCATACACCTATAAACTATATACTATATACTGCATGGATATAGGATATATAGGGTATAGGCTATACGGTATAGGATGATGTGAATGTATATTTACATTTATTTTACGAACATGTGTCTGGTGGTTGACCCTTTTATTTATCGTAGGGAAAAGTCACTATTCACTATTCCCATCAACTGGGAAGGAGGAGAAGACAAGAATAAGGACGGGACGACAAATACAATTCCAGGCATTTTAGCTATACCAGTTCTGGGAACTTTAGACACTTGAGCTTTTTTTTCTTGGCATCACCAAACCAACCAACCAACTCAATTGTCGTTTATAGATAGATAGATAGATGGGTAGATGGGTAGAAAGATCCAGCTTCCAGGATCCAGGGAAAGTTTTCCAAATGGTGAAAGGGAAAACTTTTTTTCCGTTTTTTTGAAATATTTACCTTTTACACTGTACACTGTATACTGTATACTGTACAATGTACAATGTACATTGCAGAGTGTAGAGTCATCATCTACAGCCACATTGAAGATAAAAGAGATTTTATTCACTAGATATGTACATAATTCAGTACGGGAAAAATACCCATGTGTAGTAAAATCCTCATGTTTCTCTTGATTCTTGGTCGTCACATGTGCCTTTCCTATGTTTCCCCTTTTATTTGTTTAAACCCACCATGGACGATGGACGATGTGACTCCCATGAATACTGCATACAGTATACAGTACACAGCACAGTACAACGGATGTTACTTTTTGAGTGGAAATGTACAATATACAAATACAAATACTAAACTTTTATCGTCATTGCAACATAATCGTCTTTATCTCTCTTATATACCTATACATTCTACATTCTATACAAATAAACAAAATTATGGAGCACCAAAAGGACCTCTATCTGTATCTTTTATCTGTATTAAAGCTATTTGAAGGCTTACATTTCATATTGTATATTGTATATAGTTCTTCCAAATGTGTACAGTGTACAGTGTACCACAATTTGGATCATTGGTCATACATATTTTACCTAGGAAAAAACTGTCCCTCACATTTTCCGCCTTTTAGATTCAAATTTGGATTTAAATTTGCTGAATTTGCTCCTTTAAATTCCAGGATTCCCTTCCAGGATCTTTTTTTCGCATAAATGCTCCTCGTTCTCCATGTATCTTTTTAAACGAGCATGTGTATCTACAATCTACAGAAACAGATAGTGTCTAGTTATACAGCCAGCTAGGGAGTAGGAGTACGAGTGCACATGAGACATTGAGACATACGGCATAGAGCATAAAGCGTGGAAAGTAGAAACTATAAACTAGAAAGGTAAAATTTATACTTGTATGATATTTGTGCTAGTATTGGCACAATCCGTAGATTCGTTTTTGTTCTATCTGTATTCTTCCTTATTTCCCTTCTTTTCCCTTTATTCTTTATTCCTCTTCCTGCTCTCTCACCGTGTGACAAGAGGTCCCATTAAAATGATGTCTGTAGAATCTAGATGATGTATCTATGCACCATGTATAATGTACAATGTACAGTGCACAATTCACACGGTGAACTATGAATACTAGAGAAGGTTGTTGAGGGTTGAGATAATACCGTGTGTGTAGACTGTAGAGTGTAGAGTGTGCAGTGTGCAAGTGCAAGAGTGGAAAATGAGATCTCTCCTTTTCTCCTCCTATTTACTCGACTTGTACATATATTTTCCCGTATGTATCTAGCTAAACTCATGCATTAGAATGGGAATGGAATACACAAGTTGTATTATATATTATATATTAAACATTATACAGGTTCCGTAATAGGTAATACATTATACATTACATATCGTCTCGATCCTAGATCCTAGATTCTAGATTCTAGATTCTAGGTTCTAGATGCATGTACGTAAAAGTAGAGGATATTATTATTATGGTAATGTTTCCGTGGCCTTTGCAAAAAAAACTAGGGGAAAGAAGAGAAAAGTGGAGAAAGGGGGTTTGACTCGTGTCCCAAATCTATCTATACTCTAAACTCTACATTCTACATTCTATAAACTATAAGAAGGTGCGATTTGGTACATGTGTAGATATATATATGTATACATGTGTCTAGAGTGTGGTAGAAAAGGAAAATAAAATACGTTTCACGTTTCTTCCTGTTCTCTATTCCGTTTCAAGTTTGCTTCTTTCTCGAGCCAAAAGGAAAATAATCTAATGTGGTTTCCTTCCTCCATTCTCCATTCTCCATTGTACAGGGTACATTGTACACTGTACACTGTACATATCTGATATCTTACGTGCACTCGTCTTGGTTTAAGTTTAGGTTTTGGTTTTGGTCTCTGGTCTTTTTCCTCTTTTCCCAAGTAAAAGATGTGGAATCAGAACCAGAACCATAACACAGTAGAATAGAGCGTTCTTTTTCTCTTTTTCTTGTTTCTTCATTCTCCTCTCCTCTTTCGTCTTGTTCTAGTGGTTGTGATCTGAATGTGGTTGTGTTATTACATTAGAGCCTACTCCATAATGTATTATAGTACTTTCTTTTCTCTGCCTGTGGTTCATATGGTTTACTCATCTATTATGATGATACACCTCGCCGTTTCATCATCTTGTACAGTGTACAAGTGTACAATGTACTTGGACATAATACACCGCACACAATACAAAATACACAATAACTCTAACCTCCAACCAAAAACCGAAACCGTCGACCACAATGAAATGTGTGTGTGTGTGTGTGTGTGTGTGGTCTGGACTAAGGCAAAAATTTGCTTTTAATATTATTATTATTATGACAACAAACAACCAGTAGACAACAGATACAAATATAATAGTTTAGTTTTCATACAGTCGTTTTACAATTTACCTTGTTTTCACAAAACTCTACTTTGTATTTTTTGTTTCCTGCTTTGTGTCATGTATTACACACTTATTATCTCGGAAATTTGAAATCTGTTCCGTGTGTCTTCTGCTCATTGTCCACTATATGAAATATAAAACTTAAATATGTATATTTGTTTATTCATTGGACATTCATGTTTTTCCTGAGGAAACTTCCATTGCCTTGATTTTCTTTTATGACGTCTACACATGTACGTAATATGTGAAGAAAAGTGAAAATGGTCAGTGGACATGGAAGTTGAGAAATGTGTGGTGATTTCCTTCAAAATTTATTATTACTCTAAACTCTGGACTCTGAACTCTGAATAATTTGAATATAGTGTACAAATGTAGAAGAAAAAGGAGCCGAAAAGAGATAGACCGGTAGACTTTAGACTGTATAAAGGATAAAGTTACTAGTAACTGTATATTGTATTTTTTTTTCTATTTTTTCCATTTCGTTTGTGGTTGGATGATTATTTTGGAAGGTCTAGAATCTAGTATCTAGAATCTAGAATGTAGGACCAAATAATAATGTCCAATGTCCAGGTTGTTTTCCTATCCTCAAAGAGCAAATAGCAAATAGGAAATAGGGAAACACAGAGAAAGACGAGGAAAGTTAGGGTTTACGGTGTGTATCCAAGCATTTCAAGACGATGACAGCCGCAGAGACAGCAAAGGGAATGGAATGGAACGGAATCGGAGGGAATGGAATGTATAAGATTTGAGAGGGAAATCCAGAAACCTCCAGAATCCTCTAGCAACCAGAAATCTAGTATTCTTAGTCTAATTCTTACCTATACATGCATAATCTGGATTCTAGATAGGTCACTATGAAAAGGAGTATTACACATTTACAACTATTGGTGAAATAGCAAGACATAACACTAGATGCGGATACTGGATACTGGGTGGATTCGGGATATATGTGAGATGACTCGATTTTAGAATTCAGAATACAGAGTCATCCTCCACATCCTATTTGCAGTCAAAGTTTAGTTGCCTTTTTCCCGGTTTTGTTTTACTTTTCTCTCTCGTATTATTTGGGTCTATTTTCTTTGTTCGTGCATGGGTGGGCACGTTTTTTCTGCACTTTTTTTTCTCCAGCTCGTTTGTTTGAGTTCCAGTTTACTTTGTGGATTCTAGACTCTCGACGGTAGGCTGTAGACTGTAGACCATTCTCCATACTCCATACTCCATACAGTATGTTGTATGTATCAAGTATAATACATGTTTTTATATACTATATTTTTTACTCATACGAATACAAATACAAATGTAATACGTGGATAATGGAATGCATATGAGTCTGATCTTCCTCTTTCCAGATTCTTCTTATTCTTCTTCTTATCTGATGCGGGACATGGTAGGAAATACCAATTCAGATTTTCAATGGTTTTCCTCCTTACATTAAGAAACCATAAACTTGATAAAAAAAAGATGAAAAGATGAAAGAGTCTTCTTTGAGTACGGCTCTTGTCCAATTGTAGAAAGTAGAAGAAGAGTTCCTCTGGTTCTGGTTCTGACTCTGACTTGATGCTTCTGTCTTCGCTATTTGCATTTGTATTTTTCTTCAAGAGTCAAGAGTCAATTACGCATAATGTATAAAGTATATAGGTACTTTTGTGCAGAAGACGGGAGAGAAAGAGAAAGAGTGGAGTTAGGAAAAAAACTAACTACTAACTACCCGTTGTAAAAGTTAATGTGATGAATTATGTAAACTTGAAGCACATCCATCCGCATTGTACAATGTAAACAGTTGTGCTCATCAAAACAGTTGTAGAATTGAAAAAGGGATTTATCAGCTTTTTTGGGCTAGAGTTTTTGGTTAAGGGAAGTGGATTTGGAAGGAGAAAGAAAGATTTGTACGTGAAACGTGAACTTGGTTTTGAGTTTGGAGTTTTGAGGTTTGAGCATTCTACAAAGGGTACACATGTATATAATATATATGTGTGTATGCATCATGCATGCATAAATGTGTTCCTCCTATTTGCATGTTAAACATTGACTGCTGACTGTCGACTGTGTAGTGTACAGTTTTTCCACTTGTCTTCGACATCCCTCTCTTTCTCTCTCCTTATTGACATTCACTGCATTTACGACTCTTTTTAACTGGATTAGGATGAGCACATGAAGATGAAGATGACTTTGAAGGCTTCATTTTACGACGGTCCTGTGGTAGAAAGTATACTTTTACAATGTACAATGTACATAAGCATTCAACTTCCAACTTCCAAAATCCACAGCATCATATTCAATTACAAAGTCAAATTTAAATTCAAATGATGCAACTTTACATGAAGGAGGAAATTCCACATTTGGATTTGGATTTGCATTTCCATTTTCACAGGATTGGTAGGAAAAAAACATGGTTCATTTTATATCCCATATCCAATCATCATGACCATTAAGTATTCACTCTTAATATGTATACTACAGTACTTACTTTAGGTATGCTACTTTTACATCTTGAATCTTGTAGTCACATTTCACATGTAGCATAAATAAAATAAAATAAAATAAAACAAGACAGAATGACTGAATGTGCACAGTGCACAGTTGTGATCAAGTCAAAAGTCATTTTAACTTGTGCCTTGTGCTTTGTGTTCAAGAAGTAGAAGAGAGGCAGAGATACGAGGAGGATGAGATAAGATTAGGTATATATACAAAATAAAAAAAATACAAACTCGTTTATTACACAGTTCAACTTTAAATATTTACTACTCATTTAAAATTCGGAATTAAATTACGTTTTTTACAATCTCTCTCCTTTCATCCATCCTCCATCCTCCATAATTTTTTTACTGGTACATAAAGACTTTAGCTGAATTCATCCACACATACATGTATTATACTTTATACTACACAATACACAAGCCATACGCAGAATGTAAAATGTACCGTTGAGGAGTAGTTCTGGTATTCATTTTTTATCTAGAATCTAGCACTGATGAGACAGAAAAGAAAGATACATATATATACATAAATAAAAAGTTGAAATTTGACTCGGAAAAAAATTAGAGTAATGTGGAAAGTGTAAATTGTCTAATGTAAACTTCATGAATTGCACATGATATCAAAATGAGACAGCCAAGTCTCAAGTCTCAAGTCACAAGTCACAAGTCAAGCTGTCTTATTAAAAAATTACCATGATTATGGTTTAAATTGTACCTTGTCTTTTTGGGCTTTGGTGTATTGTGTTTTTGTATTATTGCATCACTTATCTTGTTGAAACTTTTAAATTTTAAATATTTGACATTTGGCCGTGTTGTATTCTTGATTCTTGAGTGTTTGTAAATTGTACATTGTACATTTTGTGGATGATTTTAACTTGTGCATCTTTTCTATTTTGTACAGTGTTTTGTACATATTGTCTCTCTTAGTTCTTATGCATTTAAACTTTGAAACTAATAGAAACTTGACTTTTATACTTAGCTTGTATCTTGTTGTTTGTTTGTCTAACTTTGAGATTTAATGAGAATTCCCCGCTTATTTATTCTAATCCTATTCAAACCTTCCTTAGCTCATTTGATATGTACATTGCACATTGTACATTGTAAATTGTATGGTGTAAAGTGGTAAAATGTAGGTAGTGGAATTGGAATTGGATTTGGATTTGAGTGGATTTCTCTCGTTTCTCTAAAGTCGAAATTCGAGGGTAATTTTCAATTTTAAATGACATTTTCGTATACCAATTCCTCCTCTTCGACTCACCTAGTTCTTCTTCTTCTTATTCCAAGTTATTTGAACAGTGTAAAGTGTACACAACAAATTCAAATTCAAAGATAACCAACCAAATCTCAAACAAACTACATTAGATATAAATAAAACAGAATTTCACACTCTGGGAGACTGTGGATTTTAGTACTGTTGGTGGATTGGTCTGGTACAGATGGAAATGGAAATGGAGAAGTGGAAGTTGGTACTGATGATGATGATGATAAAGATAAGAAAGCAATGAAGACATATTAATAATGCACGTACTTGTACAAGTATAAAGTACAAAGTATAAAGTATAAAATGAAGATGAGAATCCGACATGCATTTCTTATGTCCTTTCTCACAATTCATAAATTCACCTTCACCAGCAGCTGAGACTGTGCCAGCACCACCAAACAACCAAAGTGTAATTCCTAATGTTCTCAACTTCTCAAATCCTCAAAATTCTCTCATCTTGTCTTTATGATCGTGAATAGTGCATACATGTACAATGTACACAGTATATATTTAGTATTTAGTATAGTATAATACAAAATGGGCAAGTGGTTTACAAAGTCGAAAAGGCATCATCATTTTCATTTTCTCTTCATTCATTTAGATTAGATGGAGAGTCAAGTAAGATTGGGAGACGGTGATGGAGCTGGAGCTGGAGCTGGAGAAAGTGTGAGGAAATTCGCACGACTATTTGCGTAAATATTAAATGCGATCCTTAAAACCTCAATGTGGTTTTCAGGTTGTGCAAATACAAAATGATAGGCTGAATATATAGCTCAAGGAAGAAGGAAAATGGAAAATGACTCGTTTATCTGTATGTTGTATACCTATTTTCCCATCTATACTTAATGCTCCTCTACAAACATTCAAATTTAGATCAAAATAAACGTACATTGTACATGAATGTACCTAAACTTACTAGATACCAGATACTAGATTATATATATTCTAGATTCTAGACTTTCTCCTTACTTTCTTCCTTTCCTCAAAAACAGGGAAACTTCAAAGTCTCTCTCTAAAAGGAGGATGAGAATTAGGATGAGCGTATACATAAAATTGTTCATTTGTATTATAAAATATATTGCTTGTGGCAAAATACACGCCTACGATAATAATATATTTAAGAACCTGTATGCATTAAGTGTATTGAAAACTTCTCGGCTATCTTTTCTTATAGCCTACACATGTACAATGTACAGCTGACGCAAGTCGCTGTTCAAATCTACAGTAAAAAACCTTTAATGATTTGATTATAGTAGTTGGGAAAAAAAGAATGAGGTAAAGAGTTTGAGTGTGGGAGTGGGTGTAATCTTCATTATATTTAGTTGTGGTTCTATTTGTGGTGTGTGGTTGTTTTGGTGGTTTTGTATGTACACTTTTGCAATGTACTACTATCTATCTACTATCTATTCTGTGTACTATGTGTGTGAAAAATGTTGATATGCCGTTTTTTTGGATGTTCCCATTTTTAATTTTGATTCCCCGCCGTTTTTATGACGGTTTTAAACTTCTCCACAATGACAGATTGAGATACCTACAGTGAGTGTTTTTAATATCCTTCTAGATTCTACAATCTACAGTCTACATGTTTTCGTTTTCGTATTCATTTTCTCCCTTCTTTTATATCCATCTCATCTGTTTTCCCTATTTATTTTCCTCGGTGCTTTTCCTTTCTGTCTTTCTTCCTTTCATTTATCTTGCTCTCCCTCTCCCTCTTATAATATACCAAGTATAATAACTCTTCCTCCTTTTTTCGCTCCTTTTCCTTATTTTTTTCTAACATCCACCTATTCCATTTACCATTCCTTCTTCATTTTCCTCTTTTCTCCTTCGTTTTCTTCTTGGTTGTGACAGACGTGGTGGGATTGTGAATGGGAATTGGGATTGCAAAAAATTTATGTCCATCGTAAGGGAAACATAAGGAGAGTTTACAGTTCATTTCTCTTTCTTTCTATTTTATGTTGTGTGCGGTGTGGTAAACTCTAAGCTCGGTGTCTACCGTCTACAGTTTAGGAACTGTGAGAATTAATTTTGCTTTACATAAAAACAGATGATGAGAATCGTTTCAATAACCATGAGGCGTTCTTAGTCTACATTCCACATTATATTGTATTGCATATAGCACATTTTACACAGTGAAATACTGGTAATAATTTTACTTACCTCAACCGTCAAGTTAACATACAATGTAATGTAGAATGTCACGGTTTCTCCTGGACAGTTTTATGAAAAACTGGCTAATGAATTTTGATCTTTTGCTTGTTTTCCAACAAACATTTTCTCTTTTATTTATATGACTTCAAAGAACTCATTACTCATTACTAAACAGAGAGAATAGGAACGGGTTAAGATTCATGCAATATGTAATATATTATACAATTTATTTACGACTTACAACTTGTAATCTTTGATTTGTTTTGGTATTTGGTATTTGTGTTTCAAGTCTTCAAGTTTTGTTTTATAAGTGGAGTTAAACCCAGTTTAGTCCTTTTAATCTCCTTATATTTTGTACTTTGTTGATTGTCTAATGTTTTTGAACATTAATACTTTCAATGCAGTTGAATCACTTACTTTGTTATTATGAACGAGTCATTACGGAGGCTGGCAATAAATAAGTATACATGTAAATACACTAATGCTTAATGAATCAACTTTCTCTCCCTTTCTCCAACTTACCAATCTTGGCTTACATAAATATTAAATATCAAAGTAGAACTTTGAAGCCGCTTACATTCAAATAAATCTTCCACCTCTCTTTTTTCTTCGATTGATAGTAAAATATAATATATAGCTTCTGTTTCTGATAACTGTATGAATAGAGCGTGTAATGTTCAAATTTTTAATATTGGAGGAATTTTCTAGCCTTTTTGATCTTCCATCCTTTGACTTAATACTTAATATTGAGCTTTGTGGGTTTTAGGTGAAACATCAAATATTAAATATCAAATGATGTGTAATACCTACATAATATATAATGTAGGACGCATAAAGGAAAGGCATGTAGGAAAAGCGCATAGATCAACTATTTTAATATCCCTGAGGAAAAGTTTAAAAAGACTGAACCATAATATGTCATACCGTAATGTTATGTCTCAAGGCTCAAAATTCAAAGTCCATAAATGTAAAGCCTTCCATTTTCTATACAAGTCACTGTGCAAACAATAAACGAGGTTCAGTCGACTGGACTGATTTCAACCATATTAAAATGTTAGGGCACTGCGTGTGTCATAAGCACATTTTAGCTTTCAAGTTGTGAACCGGATTTGATAGTAATTGAAGCACCAAAGTCTATTTTAATTGGATCCTTTTTCTATTGTTTTTTCCTGTGTCCTCTGTGTCCTCTGTGTCCTTTATCCTTTGTCAGTAGCGTTAGAGAGAGAAAAAGAGTGAGACAGAGAGAGTGACAAAAGCACAAAAAATAAAATAAAAAACTTTGTCAGTTTATTATTATTATTTATAGTGTCAACGGCTTTCCACACATTTTGCAGCCATTTGAGTCAAGTGTTTTCCCTTCCAAGAGCTTTTCTTGTGGATTATTGGGATTAACTTGACTTGGCTTTTTGTCGGTCCTCTGTCATATGAAAACTGGAACTTTATTTATATGTATATCAATATGACCTACAATCTACTACAAATGGACAAACTATTCTAATACTCAATGCGTATATTCCATGTACGTGAATTTCTATCAGAACTCATTTTGTACTTGTATAAAATCTATATCTTTCCTCTCCTTTTACTGTTCACTTGTACAAAATTTTACTTTTTACTGGTCAAACTCAGCTTTATTATGTGCCTATGGTACCTGCAAAATCTACAGATATAGAATATAGAATTATATAACGAAAACTAAAAACGTATGTGAAGCTTTGTCCAGCATCCAACATTCATCATTCAACCTTTCCAATGATCAGACGTCATACGAAGAGGACTTTTGAAGAGCATCAAATAAACAGAGGAAAACACCTTGTATTGATTCAATTAAATTGTTTCCTAACCGTCCTACAAAATCCTAGAAAAGCCTAAAGGTTCTAGAAGCTTCAGAGACTTGAATGAATGAGCTTACGGCTTGTATATTATGTATTATGTACAAAAGAAAAGGTGACAAAAAGAGTGCCTAAATATCTAATAGCACGGTAGATGGTATACATCGATGTACTTGAGAAAGGTCTGAAAAACGAGTGTACAACTAAAAACTACACTAGATTTGTCGAATGTAGAATCTGGAACCTCCAGTCTAGAGTCTGTAGGAGCAGGAAGAAAAATCGAATGACATACAGCAGATACCAGTTGATCTAATTAGCTGAAGAAAACTTTGGTGACTAAACTGACTTGTATAAGTCTAGAAAAACAGTTCATTTTCATTGATCCCCTCACAGTCTTTTTATAACCCCGCCAACACCATGCAGCTACAGATTACAGATTCGTAGACTTCAACCATAAAACTCGTGGAGATAATAAAACGGTAAAAAATTAATATGGGATTTCCTTTACCTTTGTACTATAGTTCAAAGTGTGAAGTGAGGATTACTTTGATTGTGTAAAGTGTAAATTGTACTATTGTACCATTTACAAGTCTCCCCGCTCGTCATCTCTACCGGTAGCTCTTGTTCATTAAAAATGGCATTGAAGCAGAAGTACAACTGGGATGTAAGTACATATTATATACTATATACTATATACACAGCCAATGCCAGAACTATAGAGAGCGGATATCAGCAGGAGGATGCATGAGAGACACTAAAAAGGGAGAGTGAAAGAACATAGTGTAAAAATCAATTAACTCATACTTGAAAGCTCTCTCTTGTGGTTGAGTGATTAATCAGGTTAATTTAGCCAGTCAGAGTTGAATCCAAGTATGTATAATGTATACGGCTGCATAGAGTTGAGCTTTAGCTATTGAGGAAGAAAGGAGTAGAGAAGAGCGAAGCATGTCGCACTCTGTCTTTTTCACTCTCTCTCTCTCTCTCTCTCTCTCTCTCTCATTTCCTTCCTCCTTTTATCCATGATCAGGAAATCCATCACACACTTACGCACCTTTCTCTATGACTCCATGATCGTTTATTCTTGTTCCAAGGACCTAAATGCTCTGAGGTCTACCTATCTATTATACATTATACATTATACATTACACAATACACTATACACTATAGCTTCATAAGGGTTTTATCAAGTAGAAAGGAAAAGGTTACCCAACTCTTTTTCTCACGTACACAGACACAGACTTTGAGGCTTTCACTTTAACATGTGCAGTGTGCAGTGTAATGTACAAGGTACAAGGTACAAGGTACACGGTACTTTGTAGTCTATCCGCCAGCCTCAAATATCAAGTCAATTTATCACAGTTACCTATGTATACAGACTTGAATTTTCTCTGCTTCACAGTTCATAGTTTACAGTTCAAATAACCGTGAGTATAGTTCTTTCATGACTAAAATGCACTCTGTACTGCACTAGCTTTTTATACTGTTATAATTTACTCCTTCGCTATTATATGTAATACTCAAAATATCGTACTGTACCAAAACGTAATATTTCATGCAGATGATTGTAAAATTTCATGTCAACTAGAATCAAGTGGAAAAAGGTTGTCACATTTATTTAATATTACGATCATCATGCAAAATTTCATCTTTTTCCTTTGTGGAATAAAAAATTGGTACCGTTTATAAGTTATAAAATACTTCAAGTTGGTATTCACTGTGACTTGGATGCACGATGTACAATGTACACTGTACACTTTACAGCGTAAATATGTTTAGGTATATCTCACCTGCTTTTTGCTCGTGTATCCTTGTTCTCATAAGCTGTATCTAATTGGAATCCTTTCTAAATTTCCTATTCTGGTTTCGTATCTAGAAAGTGGTTTACTATTCACAGTCAACCATTTGTTTTATTATGTGTAGTACATACCCACAAGTATTGTTGTTCCATGTTGAATCGGAATATTGAATTTTTCAATGTTTACAGTAGTTACCCTGAAAGAATATCTTATTTCTCTAGCTCTCCTTGATATTTACCAGCATCAAATTACTAATTAGTCCATTAGTCAATAAACTCTTTCATCTTTTCAGAAAGTGGTGGAAAATGGTGAAAGCCAAGAAGAGCGGAGAGATAAACCAACTCAAGCCAAGCCAAGCTTCAATATTTTAAATTTGATTTTCTTGTCGATCTCAACACCTTTCTTTTTTCATGTATGAAAGTGTATGAAAGTATTTTTAAAAGGCCATCAAAGTTAACAAGGACATTTAATATTATATTATATCTGTATTCTGTATTTTGTATTTTCTCTCTCATACTCATGAACCATGCGATGGTCTGGTTTGGGTTGGTTTGGAATTTGTAATTTATTCACTAACTCAGTGATATATCTACTTTGTATAATGAGCTTATAATGCACATCTATGTTGTGTGTTGTGTGCAGAAATTGGCATAGTTGAATTCAGTATTCAGTACGTAGATAGATAGATGGATAGATATTAGATAGACTACATTTACATTATAGATGTGTGTAAATATGTAGAATAGTATTATTTGGACAAGAAATAATCTTTAAAGCTGTAATCAATAAATCATTGAGGAGTTCTTTTTTTGAAGCACCACATCCATCTTATATACTTTATACCTATGTTATACTAATATTATACTAAGGCTTGTACTCTTGAATTCTGAAAAAAAAGTACAGTTTGCACTTTGCATGTTTTTAAACGGGAATAGCATAGAGTGTTATTACGTAAGAGTATTATGTATTCTTATGTAAGGCACAGTCTTAAAAATAGATATTGTACGTCTGGCAAGTATAATCTATACATTATACATATCCATGTTCCGTGTCCAATGTCCATGTCCATATACTAAAGCAGATTATTTACAATGACAGCGAGAATAAAGAAACGGCGAGGAGAGTGATCATGAATTTTTTATCCTCTCTCCCGCATAAAAAATGGTACTTCCTACATCTTTCATCTTTAGGCACTATAGGCACAGTTACTTCTATATATTATGAAGACATGTTGATGAAATTGTAGGAAAACAGAGGGGGGAAATATTGGTGGATTTTCTTTTCCATTCCCCGTTGATCCGGAAGGAACCTAATACATAATAAATTGGAAATCATCGTCAATTCATATTCCACATGGACCATTTAACACTCTGATTAATTACATTGCTCATTGGATAATAATTTCCAAATTCCTGAATTTCCGAATTTTCGAGGCGACCTTTAATTTATTCAGCATGTCAGAAAATCAAGTTGAAAACATAATACACTTAGGTTGTGTCAATCAGGTTGTATGTATGCTATATTTTATATGTAAATAATGTATTATTCATGGTTCATGTTTGCTTTCGTACAAATATATATAAAGTATATAAAGGTATCTTTTGTTCCCGCTTGCTTAATTTAAGATTTGAGTTTTATTTACTTTCTTTGCCCTCTCCTCCAAACTCCAAACTCCAAAGACCAAAGATCACTTGTACCTGAAGGAATTGAATTCAGTGGCTGTTTAGAAAAGGCAAAGTGGTGTTTGACTTGATGTATGTTTTATGAGTGGGGTAGTGGGTGTAAAGAGGTCAATTGGTG
This sequence comes from Sminthurinus signatus, assembly GCA_019776565.1. NCBI lineage: Eukaryota > Metazoa > Arthropoda > Collembola > Symphypleona > Katiannidae > Sminthurinus > Sminthurinus signatus. The sequence continues at coordinate 60,026 of JABASP010000235.1, forward strand.
TGGTGAGAGAGTCAACGGAGTTGACATAATTAATTATGAATGTTAAATGATTGATGATATAAAATGTGCATGATGATTTGTACAGTGTACAATGTACAATATAAGGGTGCAGATTTGGACACCATGTTTCAAAAATCACAACCGTATTCTTTATTCTTTCCCTCTTTCATTTTCTTAAATTACTTTTCTCTTTTGACTGTTTTACAGGAATCCAGTACTTTGATAAGAGCAGGAGGATTTCTACTGGGACTAATTCTTATAATACGGTTCACACTTTTGTATTTCGGCCTCATCATGATGATCGACCAGAAACTACCGGAAGCGTCCTTCCTTTATGCCTATGGAACTACAGGTGGATTTTTAAACATAATATTTTTATCATTATTAGTATACAGTATACAATATTAAGTATTATTTTTTTTAACTAGCCTTAAAAGATTAAAAGGTTAAAACGTGTTAATATTTTGTCTATTCTGTTTCACAGTACCAATAATCTTCACCACTATATTGTACATCTTCTATTTGGCTGTTCTGTTCTGCTATCACAATGAGCTGACTCATCTTGAAGAAACCATGGCTCAATGTGATTCACCCATTAATTTCCAGAGTCCAAGACATCTAAGAAGTCTACCGTCACACGGGGGAAATGACAGTCATTCAATAATTCCATAATACAAATCATATTAACACTATAAACATTTAAAATTTAACATACACATGTAATCTGCATTATGTGTGTAACTATATTTCTAGAATGCATTTTGAAATTTTGAAATTTTGAAATTTCGAATTTCGAGATAATAATTATGGTACATCTTATCTGAGATCCATTTCACGGTTCACGGCTCATGGTTCACTCTTCAATCTTCAACCTTCAACGACGGCCAGCATACATACATATTATGTGCTACGTAAAATGTTTCAGACTTCCGACTATCTTATATACCTATGTAAACACTAAAGCACTTTATAAAGACAAATAATCTACATGTTATAATAACTACAATACCATACAATATACAATACAATATGCAACATCCTGTGTGTGTGTAAGGTGTCATGTGTCTGCTTTCTTTTGCACTTTACAATCCGCTTTAGAGAGAGAAAGCTAAAATATAAAAACCTATAAATTATACATAGCAAATATCTATAGATCTACAATCTACCATCTAAACACTTTCTTTCATTGCTTTTGTTTTCTCAAAACTTACAATGCCAGTACAAATGAAGAACTATAAACTACAAACAAAGAATATCAGTAGGATAATAATTCATGGTGTAGAAAAAAAAGGACAGAAAAAAATAACTTTTAGTGAAAAACTTGGGAGTGCAGAAACAGAATAGAAAGAGAACCTTTTAGATCTGATATCTCATCTCTGATCTGACTGATTGTGGTCATGTCTTTCCATTATACAACAATTTGATACGACAGAATCTCTTCAGTTTTCATTTTTCATTTCATACCCATTACCACTTACCACTTACCATTTACCATGTAGCTACATGTACGACTAGATGTTATAGATAATAGATACTATTTTAGATGAGAGAAACTAATACGAGCTTGTACGCACACTTCTACATGTACGTACAAAGTACAGAGTACATACTTTATAATAAAAAATATGACACGCATATTACTACTCCTGTCTCCTTCCTACTGGCCACCTCCCAAATCATTAAATCATTAGTTTTTCACTGTCACTTGCTCAGATTTGTTTTCCAACTTTTGTCCACCATCTGGATTCTTAAGTAGTGAACAGTGCATACAGTATATAATAGTTAATAGTACATATAAAACACAGTACATAGGTACAATATATTGTAGGTATGTGTACTTTATAGTGTAGGTATGTGGGAAAGAAAAAGGTATCAAAATTATGAGTATGGAGTATGGAAGTAATGTCACAGCCAAAATCATATCATATCATGACACTTCTAGCCACATTGTACCACAACCATAAATCCGTAAAATATTAGATCCATTATATGAGTTCATACATACTTTTTATACATTATGTCTCCAAAGACTCTCTTTCATTTGTCTCTTGTAAAAACTATGACATAACTATGACGTTCTGAGTTCTGATCTCTAATGATAGTAGATCAGACCCCATAATTTGTCTATATATACTTACATTTGGTGGATTTTTTGGCAGGAATTTGATCTACATTGTATCTGGTATATATATATATCTTATATCTACATAGTACAGAGTATGGCTTTATTTTATTGACAGTCAGAAATCCCAAAAACGTATGGTGCTATTACAAATACAAACATGGTGAAATTGGGATATTGGGATTCTAATTCTAATTAATTGGAGGCATCTTTTTATCTTTTTTCAAAGTAAATGCATAAAATCCAATAGATTATAAACATGACATAATGACTTGTTTATCACATTTACCATTGACAAGGAATCTTATTTGTTTTTCGACAATACACAATTGATTTCAATTACATCCACGATGTTTGTCCATAATATTTTAATTTGTGTAGTGTGTAGTGTGTAGTAGTTTGTACTGTTTGTAGTGCTGGATTGTCTTTTAAAAGATTGAACGATCATTTGAATGATAGTAACTCAGTTTATAGCACCTCACGATATGAAACGCTCCTATAATCACGTCCTCAGTTTAGTGTGTTTTCTCTCTCTTACATAGCTCTCTGGCCCGCCTTGACTTGCATATTACAACTAGGGTATAGAGGAACGTTTCTGAAGAGGATTTAATGGAAAACCATAATTATTATTACAAGGCACTCCAAAGTAATTGTGACGTGAAGAGGTAATAAGGACAAATTATGAGTAGGAGAATATTCCTCATTTTCACTCTTCTATGGTTTCATAATCTCATTTTCTTCTACTTTCCCTTTTTGTGCTTTCTGTTCCATGAAACTGATAAACACGTCATAACTTTCTTTAATACATCCAAAAGGTATGTACAGCATGAGAAATGAGCACTAACCACTTTATACTTTCTACTTTCTCCTGATGCTGATGCTTATTATATAGTTAAATTATAACTTTTGAAACTGTAATACATTTCTGTGATGGTGATTCGTGACGAGTAATGTCAGCATTAAATATGTACATTGGACATATAGATATGCTTTGATTTATTCTGTTCACTATATATTGTATACCGTACATTGTATATAGGTCTCGAGTCTCTAGAAACGGTGCTAATCGGTGATGGTTATGTATTGATTACTTTGTGGTCTGTTATTATTATTCAAAATACATCCAGGGTATTCTCAATCTCCTTATCCTTAATCCTGTGGGTTTCTCTTCCTGCGAATACTTTAATACTGTAATCACTAGTGGAGCTAAAGGAAAATGTGCAAATCCCCTACGGTGCATTTACATTGTAGTTTTTACTTTGGTCTGAATTTCCTTACATTTCGAAATAATCCGAAATCCGAATAACCCAGTAAAATATTAGGAATCCATTGGGGTTTAATCTGTGGATGTTTTGTATTGTGTGTATTGGAGTATCATTGTATCAGTAATCTTGACGAAATTCTCCTGTAGTACATTAGAGTGCGAACAGATATAGGATTTGGACTTAGAAAAGGCTAAAAAAAATCTGAGATGTAACAGAGGGTAAAGTTTTGTGACTCTGGGATTTTATTTTATTTTATTATCAGATTTATGGTAGTGCAAGAAAAGAGGAGTCGTAAAAGCCTTTATGGGTTCAGTAAAGTTATTTTATTTTTCTTTTGTTTCTATATTTCCTTTCTCATTCATTTCCTTATTTCTTGTTTCTTTTTCTTTGATGTTACTTTACCATTTACCATTTACTATTTAGCATTCAGGCGGACACGGGCTACAGGCTCACTTTTTCGTGGAATAATTACACACTGCTATAATACCAAAAACCATTTCACCTCGTAGTGGGTTATTGTTATACCCTTGTGTATTCTGAACTGGGAGTTACTACTTCTACTTTTTGCAGTGTGCAATGTATTCGTACATAGATACTTTCCATTCAACCAGTAACTCTTCTATGTGTATAGTTTCATTTCGTTCCATTCAGATTGGTATAAATAATCGGGTGGAGTCTTTTGAGGTTTCTCTGTTTTCTCATTCCCAATTCCTCACTTTCCCCGATTGAATCCTGTTCTTTGACTCATGCGAAGAATTATCAAAGTAGAACTTTACTTTTAAGGAAACACATGCATAAAACAGTAGACTCTTGTACGGTGTAAACATAAAAGGGCGCGTTTGTGTTTTGTGAGAAAGCTGTAATGAGTTATTCTTAATTCTGTTTCTTATTCTAATTCAATATGCTAAGAAAATACCAAGAAAAATCAAAACAAATGACATGTGCAATGTACAATGTATCTACACTCTACACTCAATACTACGTGCCGTACATTAAAAATTGCAATTGTATAAGTATATACATCATACATTTATACGTACTCTCTGACGTTTTGTGTTCTGGAATTTCATTTTGAGGCCATTTCTTACTCTTGTGTATATGAGGAAACATGGTTATAATGTAAAGGTTTTTGTAGATATATGATATAGGAGGACCCACTCACACACGTGAAGGAATAAAAGTTATAATACGCGTCTTCTGCACTTTGTAATACAAATTTAAATCTTGACTTGATTCATTTTTACTCAACTATATTATGTGTGTGTATATTATACAGATATTTACTTGCTCAGAGTGATAGGTATCAAAAGTATCAAAACTAATCAATCTTACATATGAAATCCTGTGGAGATGGGAGAGACATGTATTATATATTATAACATATTTAATAACTAGGTGGTGATACAATGAGACAATTTTTCATACTTTGAAACGGAAATTATAAAGACAAATACCGTTGGTGTTGGATTACACACACATACAGATAGTATTTGATTCTACACTTAATAATAAACTAAATACTCTGTGGTGCTGCATAGACTATGCAGCATAGTGCATACAAAATATAAAATAAGATGAAATAGTGTTGATAAAAAAGTGAGAACGAGTATGTGTTGCTAGCATTTAACTAACTAATAACTAACTGTATGTATCACATACAATAGACATACATACGATTAAACCAAGTTTATTACCATACGAAAAATACTCATACTCTCATTTGTATATAAATAAACTAATAAACCTGTGCTGAAATTGGAGTTAGTGCTAAAAATTATACGAAAATGATTATGTATACATGAATAAAAAGAATATATATTATACATGATCTCCGCAAGTTTGAATTTCACATGTACACATATACATACACACACACACACACATAATGAATACACTTTTAGTAAGTACCATACGTTAGTGTATAAATAATAAATATTATAGTTTATACAAAAAATGACCTAAAATAATAATATAGATATATATATATATATAAAAGTATAATGTAAGCCCAAGTGATATTTAAGCCAACATATAGATACAACTAATTAAACATACAATTCATAAATTATAATATATATACAATACAAAATATAAAGCTTGAAATTATTATGATCATTATTATTAAAACTTTTATTATACTTTAAAATTGTGAAATTATTCTTAACATATATTATATACTACTGTTTTTATAATGAACTGCTGGACGGGGAAAAAGTGTTAGAATTAGTCAAAACGTTTTGACTGCATATGTTACTGATGAATACGAGATGAAGAGAGATATAAAAGTAGATATGTATATATGTGTTTCACATTTTGAAAACAGACAGGAATGTATGCTGATCTCTGATCTTGAAGATTGATTGAAATTAACTCAAATTTTGTTGCACGAATCACACACACTTTGATAGAATATATATATATATATATATATATATATATATTAT